>KN768446.1:0-12901 GCA_000816745.1 Ancylostoma duodenale | reverse complement strand
TTCCCAGGTTCAAGAAGGCAAAACGGCCTGAAGAGACGCGTGCGGGTGGTAAGTGTCTGAAGACCCACTACATGCTGTTGCGTGCGGCTGCGAAGCGGCGCCGCTGAACCCTTGCCAATGTAGAAAATCGATAGCAAACAGGTGTTAATGAGACTTCTATCCATTTGAATTGTTTAAATAAGCTAAGCAACAGCTGTTCGCTATCGTATTTCTTTTAAAATGATAAAGGGCAAGGTATCGCAGACGCACGGTGTTGTCTTCAAGACGTAGATGACTCTTCGTCTAATTTTCATGCAGATTTTCATGCGGATTATCTATTCCCATTTCCATTCACCCCTCTTGTCCTTCCTTTTTATTTTCGAAATTAATCTAAAATTTCAGTGTCGGCGCTGCCAGAAAGAGACATGATGAGTTCGAACGACTCTCTGGCAGGTTCACGTCGAGATCATGGTGTTGACACGATGCAACAGGTTAGTCTGATGGAATTATTTGTTTGTCGTTTTGTTTTTGTTTCTCAATAGAGTAAAATTACCATTCATTTGTATTTCTTTCTCATCTGTAAAATTTTACAAAATGAAAAGATCAGTCCGGTTAGCAGATGGGCTTACCGTAATTTCCAGGCGTAGAATAAATTGTGGTTCGCGCACAACTACACTGAGGACAATCAGCTGGTTTACCAGGTTCTACCGGACATCGAATCAGCTTTCAGTGCCGATATTGAATTCAGAGAACACAGTCCGAACCTACGGGGCTTGGAAATTACGGTAGTGCTGCCTGTCCGCGGACTGAACTTTTCGTTTTGTTAGTTTTTTCCTCGGATTTCGTACATCTTTTACCAAAGTTTGCTCCAAACGCAACAACAGTTGAGTAACCGCGCGGAAAACCTTTTTTTCTCTCTTTCCTCTCCAACTGATGCGCACTTTCCCACGTCCTTTTTCTCTCTGCTTTCTTCCCAACTATCGTCCGTGATGAAACGCATTATATGAGCTGTTGATCTCAGTGTTTAAACAAAAAAAATCACTTTTTAAAGGCACCACTAGCACTCTCGGAATGGTTCTGTATTACTAGAATTGTTCGTTTTTTTCTTTATACTACGTTTGTTTTTTTTTCGTTCAATGCGGTGACGTGTGCACCGCCGTGGACGTCCGCGGGTCCCGCCACGAATGCGTTGGTAAGCATATGCTGCACGCCTGCTTAATAGTGGCGATGGTCGTAAACTGGCGCGTCGTTGGGTACTTTTCTGATATCACTAATATGTCGATACTGCAATGTCTCCACTAGTAGATAATTATTTGTCCTTCCACACCTGTTGTTCATTACCAACCGTTTGTACGGGATACGGTTTATCGTAAGTTAGACACGAAAATTCTCTTAAATTTTGCCTTTAAACAACCTAGGACGTGAAAGTCCGCTTTCTATGGCTCTGCGTTTTCTACTCTGTCGAACCCTGGATTATTTAGGGCTCCGAACTGCAGGATAGCCCTCGTGGATCAAGTGTTGCATCATCAAAAAGAGAAGACGTCAATTATCACCATACACAGCCACATGTCGTACCCCAAGGAAGTAGGTTTTCGCATTGATTTTTAAAGGTTTCGACTTTATTGAATTCCTAATCCTATTCTTTAATAGCAGTGGCTCCATAAATGTCCTTAACCGTTCTCTCCAGGCATCCCTATCCAAGGACAAGTTCTTGTTGATCCGGCTACAGGACAACACTACATAGTGCCTCAGGCGACGTTTTTCCCACCAGCCATGCAACCGATGTATTTCCAGCCTCCAACGCCTGTTTATTACCCTTATGGACAAGTTCCACCTCAAGGTAGATCACTTTCTACAGTGTTTTCCCATTTTCATCTAGTTTTCCTGTTCTCTAGCCTTTCATTGATACTTTGATCTTTTCTACACCGATCCTTTCAGGTTACGTAGTGCCGCCCACCCCTCAACAAACTCAGTACTCCGTTCCTTTAGCCTACCAACAAAGGCCGTTCGCCTTCCGGCCGGGTTATGCGCAGAGCACAACGTCGAGCGAGGATATCAGCAGAAGAGACGATGACAGGAGACTTGGTGAGGTTTATACCGCTTATATATGTAACTAATCTGTGGTAGTATTCACGAAATATGTAGATGCGCAGACAATCAAAGCGCCGCGTTGCGTGTGGTGTAGCGCGCACTAGCGAGCCGCGAGCACTGGAATTTCCTATAAAGAAACTTGCAAAATATGTACAGAAATCTAAAGCGAGCAGTAGCAAAGTTTCATGAAAGAAAAACAAATGTTATGTGAAATATAAAGAAAATAAAAAGGAGGAAATGAGATTTGCTTGACGGAATCCACATTATTATTCAATGCTGTAATTCAATGCGTTTCCTTCCAGAAGATCCTCCACCGTCTTCGCCATCGTTGTCCATGGCAACCCAATCAGGATTTTTCCCAACGGGATACGTATCAACTTCAAACGCCAGTTTTACGCAGCAGTACCGGTACTATTACTACCATTACACTTAATTTTTGAAACTTTACAGACGTCAGGGGAACACATCATTCTTTTTTTGGACCGACTATCCGTATTTCTAGTCACTATTTGCCAGTTCACAGCTTGAAAATTTCTCGCTTTGCGTGAGGTTTATATAACTCCAATGTTGCTGACTACACAAAACTGTTGGAGGTGTTCCAGATCGAATTGTCTGTGATATTAACACTTTATCCTTGCTAGAAAATGGTAAATTTGAGTTCGGAACTGAGGGAAGGCTCACTCACTCGAGTTTTGCAGGGTTAACGAAAAAATTTCAGGGTTCTGTAGTTGGAAAATTGCGGGCTGCAAAAAAAAAAACCACGACGGATTACGTCGGTTGTTCGAAATTCAGTGATTGTATGCCTCAACTTTTCAGATGTAACCATTTCTACGACCAGATCTGCGATTATTGGTAAAATATCCATCAGTTTCCGATGTAGAACTTCAGAACTTTCTGTTCTATCTCTGTCATCAAGAAACCTTTGGTTGCATGACCTCAGTTTAGTTCTCGTTAGCATGAAATCACCCTCATCCTTCACGTCAAACATGCAGTTTTTGATCTCTGACTCTGATCTCATTAGTAATCGGACGCTACGGAATATGTGGACAGATCTATTGAAAGGTGGACAATGTTTCAAGCACTGCACGTAATCCCCGGGTTAGCAGGAATCATACAATCAGCAAATGCGGCTATAGAGCGTTACACCTGGAGTAGGCGGCGCGGTAGAGCTCTGTGATTGATCAGTTGGATGAACTGACCAGTCGCATAGCTAGGTCGCACCGCCCTTTCCAGGTATAATGCTCCACAAACAAAGACTGGTGGTGATCAAAGCGTGAAATAAAATGCATGCATGGGTGGGATTACACTATGAGCACGGAACTCGACGGGAAATATCTTTGGTGTTTGATTTGCCTTAGTTTCTTCCCTGTTCTGCTGTGAATCCATGGAGGGGGGGTTTCTGAGCGGGAAGATCCTTTGGCATATTTAAAATAAACTTCGCAAGAAAATTTCAATGTACTCCTCTTCAATTTCACACTTATTTTCCTGTGATTTTCTATCATACCCCTCTTCGACACTGCATTATCTTTTGTGAAGTGTAACTCATGATAACCTTAGTTTTGCTGAAATGAATCTTGACCCTTTCAGCCATCAACAAAATCCTCAACGTAGCAGCCCTAACAGTCAACCAGAAGATCCAGAAAGTGGTCGAGATGGGTTCAGGTATGACACGAAGCCACATAGATGTTTATTTTCTTCATTTCTCTTCGTCTACATACTTGTTTATAGGCGTGACGTCACACGATCTAGTGCCGAGTTCAACCGTGTTTCCGGAGATTTTCACCGCCAAGGAAGCGGCGAATTCAACCGCTCCAGTGGTAGTTTCTCGCGCAGTGGCAGTGGCGATGGCGTCAGGTCAGAAGCCTACTACCGCAGTGGAAACAGCGAAAACGAAGGATTCAATCGAGCTGGGCCACCAGAGCGAACTCCCCTCTATGGCGGTCCTCCACCTTGGTGGGGACGTCCACGGGATGACCAAAGCGATTCGCTGACTGATGTTGAGAGGTTGGGATTTTCCTTTTTTGGAAGTAGATGAACCGTTGCAGACGCAGCCTTGCAGCCCTCGTCCTCCGAATCGGATGTCGCCACCTGGCTCCACGATGTCCGAATCAGAATCGGCGAGAGGTCGTCAAATGCCGGCGAAAGCCGTCAGAATGGACATCGACTTCAGCAAAGTAGGGGAGGATGAGGCGCCGAAACCTAAACGTGAGTTAACGACCCTAGTGATTAGGTGTATATGATTCTGTTGTCGCTTTATTTTCCTTCTGTTATGCATTTGTGGCCGTTTCAATGGACAAGTCAGCTTGCGTGAGCCAGCTGTAGCATCTGCATCACTTGAAACTTCATCGGGCTTTCATTTAAAATCTAACTTCACATACTTTATTGCATTTGGCCTAGAATTTTTATTCTATGACAGCTCTGGTTTACATGCAAGTGATCCTAAGGGTCTAAAAAACATAAGGCGCTTGTTGCACAAAAAAGGGAATATGTATGCTCTGTGAGATCTGGGGTGCCGTGTATCCGGACCACTAATCCCTCCTTCTCGATGGTTATCTCTAGTAAGCCGGACACGCTTACACGCGAAATTCTAGAAGCTGAGTTCTTCAGTCTTTGCTGCTAAAGTATAGTAAGGTTCTTACTGGTCGCTTGCAGGTGAATGTACCACTTTTTCAACAGCAATATCTCGCCGTGTTATTGCAAAACTTCGTGTGACCCAGTCCCATTGAGTTTTTCAACTGTGAGTAGACGAAAATTACCTGCATATGCTCGCTGTAATTGCCGACATGAACGAGGAAGCTAGCTGGGAACACGTACCACCTGCGGTCAACCAGTTTCCTTCACTAGCAATCAAATACATCTGCAGCAACTAATGTGACACAACAGTAATGCATGACATTTCAAAACCGACATCTTTGAGGGGATTTGAATAATTTCTTGCACTGGACTTGCATTTAAAAGAGATTTTTTTCCAAGTCCGATTGTTAATGTGACAGAACGAGCAGAAATTGCTAATGATTCACGTATCGTTTTACTTGCAAGGTATTTATGCGCTAGTTTTTGTAATTGAAAATGGAAACAAAACTAATTTCCCTCTCTAATTAAATCTGATTACACCACCGAGGATTTCAGATGTGTTCACGAACCCATAAAGGTGACTATGGCATTGAAACGGCTCTTAGTATCCTTGTGCGCTGCACTTTTAGCCATGCTTTTGTGATGTGAATCCCCGTGTATTTAGCGACCACATCGCGATCTGTTCGGATGGATATTGATCTCAGCAAATTACCCGATGAGACAAAAGTAGCCGAGAAAAGAGGTAACGTGTTGTGTATTTGCTCACTGAAATGCCCATACATGTTGTTATGCTCGTTGTACTGCCGTCCGTCTCTTCGTCTCATGATGTACCGAAAACCGCGTTCTCTGAAATTATACTGCAGAACCTAGCAGATTCTAGTAGTAGGGAGGGTAAACGAGTTTTTGAGGGATATTCGATAGGCGCCTACTACGACTAGTGCCGGATATTCACGCGATGAATCACGACTAGCACATGTTTGATTTCACCGCAACAGTTGTTGCGCTTTTTTGTGTGTCTTTCTTCGCGATGTTGCGTTCAGCATACAGGAAAAGTGCACTATGTGCATCTTCTATTAGGCAAAAACGAAAGCATCTGGTTTCCAGCTGTCGCTCGAATAAAACAGTGAGGTTGCAACTTGAGAAGGCCGCTCGTGACGCAGCTTAAATATTGCCGCATGAGGCCGCATCGAAGGGGGTGGGGGTGCAGCTCCATAGATTTTTGGGATATACAGGAAGGCGGAAATATGGAGGCACGTGTGGCAAAAATCTAGGTGATTATGGCCATTGCATAGTGGAGTTGATCTAGGATAGCAAAGAATTTTCGGATTTTGGTGGCTGATTAGGGAATTCCGTGCATTTCTATCAGATCTTGTCAGGATCCAACTCAGGAAACTTAAAAACCGTGTTTTGCATGAGATTGAATGATGCAAATCCTATGATTAAGTCATGCAACCTTTTAATCAATAGATCTATACCAGCAATGGTCAAATCCATGCAAAACCCATGCACACCCATGCAAAACCCATGTAAAGCTCATGCAAAATCCATGCATGTCCATGGGTGTGCATGGGTTTGCATGGATTGACTATTGCTGGTATAGAACTATTTATTGAAAAAAAAACCGTGTTTTGCATGAGTGCGTATGTCTTAGTCGTGGGATTTGCATCTTCCCATCTCATGCAAAAGACGGTTTCTAGGTTTCCTCAGGAATTCTTATTCTCTTACAGTGTGTTTCACCGAGGAGCATAGTTGTGAAGATACTAAAGAAAGAGAGAACGCCGTGTTTGGAGAAGCAGGCGAGAAATGCAGGTCATAAGCACAAATATTCAACCATCGTCGTTTTGAAACGGACTAAATTAAAAAAAAAACTACCAACGTTCTGCTGCAACTTTTTCTTAGTTTATGTTTGGATTCTCTTAGGTACCAGGATAATGTTCATTTTCGATGAAGTTGCTCTCATGTTTCTATCCAATGAATGCGGTATATATTGAAGGCGATCATCAAACACCAACGCGGCTGCGCCCAAATAAAAGATTTCACAGATAGATCGTAAATCAAGCGCGTAGTGTTTCGACCTAATCAAACCAGCACTCGCGCGATTTCTTAATGAGACACAACAGGAATTAAGTCCATCTTTTGTGTAATCCGTCATTAATGGGACGAATGTCGCTTTTTATACGGTTTTGGATCAATGTTGGGGGTTTATTGCTCAGTTCCAAACGCACATGACTTCTTTTTCGTCAAAGGGATTAGAAACGAACGGGTTTAGACCTCTTGCTAAATATTAGGGACTGTGCGGCGAGAGAATATAGTCTGGAAATGATGGTAGGATTCTAGAACGAGCACTTTTCTCTACCAGTTCTATCATGGGCCTGTCTAGCTGAACAAAAAAAGTGGTTCACGGATATTTCACACTCATAGTACTTAAATTCCTTGGAAAACATGGTGAAATTTCCCGTAGAATTAGGAAATTTCCTATAAGAGGCATTATCTCTGTGCTTTCAGCACCACAGCGAGCTCCAGCAACTGCATTCACCGTAAACTTCGATTCCGCTACGGAAGAAGTTTCGCTACAGGATGCTGCTAGGAAGTCTGCTCAGGTATTTCGAACACTAAAATATTTTGCGAAGTCCCATGAGATTCCCACGGGAAGATATTTTTATGTGGAATGGATTCCAGGCTCGCCGCATCTTGAATCGCCGTTCTGGTGCGTCCGCAACCACGTCGGCGAATGCAGCTCAGCGTGGTGCTGCTACGGAGCTACCGCCGTCTCATCCCACTAATAAACGATATTTGCTGAATAAGTTGTTACAAGGAGAGGGTGAGCGAATTTATTGTCAGCTGTTTTGTGCTAGAGCTCCTCTTTTTTGGTTTAATGTGTAGATTTTGTTAGGGCAAAATGAAGAGGAGGCAGGTGCTGCTGAAGGTACTGAGGTTGAGGAACGTAAAGAGTGTGACCTGGCTAGCGAAGCTGGAACTTATGTTGTTGGTAAGTTGCACTACTTTCACAGAAGAAGAATTCTGATATGGGTCTGTACACCCTAATATGGTTTAAGATATGAGCAAGCGCGTTGGCAACGGTCCAGCGAGTCAGTTGATGGCGGCGAAAATCATCGAGGGTTCTGATTCATCCAGTGACACAAGCAGTAGTGACACTGAGAGCGAGTAAGGGCTTTTGGTTTTTTTTTGTTTATTTCTTCTTTTTTTTCCTTGAATAGGTTCTTTGGGAGTATCACTTGAATTTCTGAATACATCATGAGTGACACTGAAATTCTCTAGGTCTGAGAGCGATGACCAGCCGACAGCACGGCAAGCGCCTTCGCCACCCAAGCCATCACCTGCAGCGCAGCCAACACCAACTCGTCCGTCTGAGCCAAGTTCTGCTGATAAAAGTGAACTTGTGAAAGAATTGACTAAGTTACGAGCTATGGCTGGAATCCGACCTACAACATCCCCTGCAGGTAAGCGTTTTCTGAGTTGAATGACTTGCTTCTGCCACACCAGGTTTTTATGGTGGAACTTTTATTGACCTGACGTTTCAACGAAACCGTCGTCCTCAGAGGTCAGATGTTCCACCGTCTGCGGAGAAGACCGCACTGCTAACCCGTGATCGCTATAACGGACGTCAGGTCAATAAAAGTTCCACCATAAAAACCTGGTGGGGCAGAAGCAAATCATTCAATTCGACTACATTCAAAGTGCCCAGGTTCAAAGATGAGCGTTCATGGAAATTGTTTTCTGAATTATTGCCAAAACTTTTTGTGAAGTCGTTTTCATGAGGGTTATGAATGCATCTGTTCACTTTTAGCTCAAGTGACTGTTGCTAGGCCAACTGGATTGTACGATAATTCACGTCCAGGGCCAGCAACACCACCGCAACCACCCCGTCCCGCCACTGGTAGAGCTTCCTTGGCGGCTCAAACCCCGAACAGGAGCTCAGTTGCAGCTTCTCGCGGTGGCTCAGCGAATTCGTCTACTTCGGGAGCACTCAGGTATCAGTGCCATTTATCGGCTTGCTGGGGTTTATTTGACGAAAAAAAAACTGGGGGTTTCCGAGAGAAAAATTGCATCTACGATGAGAAATTTTGGCGAGGGAGTGTCCTCTTGCAGAAAATTTGAGTATAGACTTCGAATAACTCAATGCTATTGTATTACTAATGAACTTGCGAAGATTCTCTAGTAACACGGGGCAAAAATGAAAAATTTCAACTCTCAAGATGCGGACTCTAGTCTTGCAACGTGTTTTCCACATTTTTGTTTAGTAGTTCATGAATCAACAAGGTTTTGATGTTATCGCACCGTTCACTCACTGTTCTTGCTATTCTCCGCTGTTTTTCTCACCATAGCACTGCTGATCTTTCTATCCTTTAACTTCTTCACAAAACTTGTGCTGACCACGAGCATTAAGCACTGATTCTTTTGTATGGAGAATAATGACACACTTCTCACCCACTGCAGCGAAGGTTTTCCTATCAAAAAGTGATCGTGGTTCTTGTGAAGTTTCCTCGCTGTTGCATCTGTGTGGTTTCATTGTCCACAAAGAGTAAAAAACTAGTTATTAAAAGTATCATTGAATCTGTTTTTGTAAAAAAAAAATTAAAAATCGTGGAGTGATCTGGCGACCTAATGAGGTTGCTGGTGGTTTTTGCTGAGTTCTGGATCAAGGAGGTTGAAATTGGGTCACAAGTGGCATAAACAGTCTGCTTATCTGAATTTAGGTGTCGTTTCAAATTAGTATCATGAAAGGGATGTTTTGGCTAGATTTTTGAATGTTTTTTCCTTAAAAAAAAAGATCTTCGAAGCTTTTACGATCTAGGTTTCATATCGATATATGTTAAACTATATGCGAGATTGGTAAAGAACCTTCCAAGAATCTGACAATTGAATGTGCCAAAAATATCGAACTAAAAATTTTCTAGCAAATTTTTTAGAATGACTAGAACAGGTATTATACAGTTGCATTCCACCAAATTTCATCGTGTATTCTCACAGGAAATGGCGGTGTCAAAGCGAAACGTACGTGGGATAAGTTTATATGTTTATTAGTATTCTGCACGCTGTGTTAGTAGTTAGTAGAAGGACGGCAATGGCACGCAAGCTTCCATCACACATAATCCTTTGTGGTCTTTCCCGACTTTATCTCAAGCCTGCTTGCTGCTTGCTTGCTAACTAATTGCCGTCCGAATTAAAACGAGTATTTGTCAATTTTCCATATATTTTTCCTTTTCCTGCTTGCTTTTCGTTCCTTTTGGCGGTAATTTGGTGTACCTAAATGAGAGAATTAGCAACGATTGACGCATGGCGTTCGAGTACATGAATTTCTTCGTGTGTAAGGCATGTGACGGAATGTTTCTTGCATCTCGTAAGTTGAATGGTAGCTCGGTCCTCACCGATGGTTATTCGTCAGTGGCGGTTGCTGCTTGCCCTGTTTCCCTATATGTTTCGTGGTGTGGCTGGTTTAGTTGTGGATTATTTTCAGAAGAGGCGATGGTGGCCGCTATTCTATGCGTGGTAATACACCGGGAGTCGCGCCATCAAGCCCACAGCAGTGCGTCAAGAAGCCGCCGTTTAGGGCTGGGGTGGCACCGATGAGATCAACTGTACGTCTTGTTATTCTAATACAGTTTACCCACATTTGAGCCTGTCTCCAGTAAATCTGCCGGAATTTGCCTATTTTGTACTTTTCCATTAAGATCAGTCTTCATGGGGGGGGGGGGGGAGATTGGCAAAAATTAATACTGAATTTGAAGATGAGTCCAACCCCGTAACCGGCTTTTGTATCCCATGCGGTTTCCTTAATTATTCTTTTAAATTTAAGAATTAGAGTGGACATTACGCTAATTCCTCCATCTACCACAAGGCCCACTAAGCTTTGACGGGGATCCTCTCTCTCTTTCGTTTGATCCTGTGACCTCTCAATATGCGTAATTCTATTTCAATGCCGTAATCACTAGTAATTAGTGTTTTCTTTTCGAATTTAACAATGAAACAGGCAATTATGAGCAGATATGCGCAGTTTTGCAATATTTTATGTTTAATCCGACATAATTACTTAACCATTACCTTCATTTCAGTTTGCAAACCCTGAAAAACAAAAAGAGCAGGAAATGAACGCGTGGTTGCGTAGAAAGGACTATAATCCTATGAAAGCAGCGGCTGAGGCAAGAAAGGCTAAGGAACTCAAAGCCAGGTGATTTATTTTTCCACAGTCTACTGACGTAATCCTGGCCCATGTCAGCAACGTTTACCCTCCCTCTAGGTCGTTACATCTAGAGAGCCTGTCATGAATGGGCATATTAGTGATATAAAGTTAATGATTAGCCATGATATGCAAAAATAGCGGCATGGACAGAGGGTTAGCGTTGTGAATGTCGGCCATCGGCTTCCTAATACACCATATAACTTTTCTGATAAGAAAACTGCGTAACATTTGTCATCCATGCTTGAATTTGTGTCAGCTAACAGTGAACACGTTTCATTTTTCCGCAACATTTCCAACGTCAACATGGTAAACAACATGCTTTATGTTTCAACTAACCGGTTACTTCAAATTTTATTCATTTTTGCGGTGACAAATGTTTCCATTGCAAATTCCTGCTTCTCTGCTTAATTGTGCATTAGTTGGTCAGTTCTTGGTTAATTCTGCACTAGCAGGTCTGTGCACAAAACAGCTACTTTGTGAAGGTGTGTAGATGGAGAAGGACGTATGATTCCCATCACCCATGCACATTCAACCGTGATAACGCTTAAATTTACACAAATCTCTTGTCTTCAGCCAAACTAACCTCTCAGTAGTGTCAACAAACAGTGAAGGGGAACGGTAAGTGAATAGATGTGATGATTTGATGTGACGTGCTTTGCTGCATGCAATGTTATCATTACTGAATCAATGTTATGATTGCTGATTATCAATGATTTTTGCAGCAGAACCGAAATGAGACATTAATTTGCTGTTTTTTCAGAGGAGAACAATTCGTATCAAATCGATCTGTGTCTTTCCATATAGGACCAGTTATGCCAAAGCCAGTGAGGGTAAGCATAGATACGGTATTTCAACGGGGTCAATTTTATAGGTTTTTCCCTGAACTAGTAGTACGTCAAAGTATAAGTTATTCTGTTCATCTGCTCAAAAAGCTGTCTTTTGTTTTGAAAAACGACTTTCTGAGCAGATAAACATGCTAACTGAATTGGAAACAGTTTGAATGGCCGCTCCTTTTCCTGGGTGTTGCCTTGAAAGGAATATTAATTGCAGGGTGATGGCTTTGGTGAACTTATGAGGAATCGATCACAAGAATCTTTAGCAGTTGAAGAAGCCGAACATGCCAGCCAACGAGTGCTGGCTGAATATTCTCGCGGAGTTGTGCAGGATATTACCCGCTTGTCTCAGGAAAGCAGCCGTGCCAGTGGCAAGGTAATTCAGATGAATCTTTCCTGTTTTCATTTTTGAAGAGAAAAAGCGGTATTATTTTTCTTTCCAGCAGCTCAGTGGTCTAGCTCGCGCCGTGGATATGCTGTCACAAAAATGCAAGAAGAGCATCGAATTGATCCGGTGAGTAAATGATCTTGACCTGGGTAGATTCATCCAAGTCATCCATGTTCCAACGTTTGCTATGATTCTGTACTCGTTGTAGGTCGCAGAACAAAGGCTGCCTATCCGTTTCCGTCGAAGATCTTCTAGCTGCAGCTGCGGAGCCTCCTCGGAAAGGAGAGACTCTGAATGAGCAACTGGATCGGCTTTCGGATGCATTCGATGCAGTACAGAGGTAAGTAATTGAATGTTCACGGTTTCTCTTTTCGTTTTAACACCCAATATGCTTAGTTTTGATACAAATGCGTAGGTCATGGTTATGTTTGAAATCGAATCTATCCATGCATAACTCCCTTAGCATTCCACACTGTTACTTCTCTGTTCCTTTCTTTCCTTCATACCATTTTTATTCAAGGAAGAGAAAAATCAAATTTCAGGTACTTGGAACAATATTCGTTAGAAGACGGGCACCAGTCACCGATTCCAGATTTCACGGATGACGCGTCCGATATCCATTCTGTGACGAGTTCATCATTTTCTGCGCATAGGTAAGCCTTACCAGTTTCTTTTTTTTCGGTTCTATTGTAGAAATGGATTCTTGCCATTGTAGTATTCGCAGTCGGCAACCGTCATCTGGACATTCTAGGAGCCCACTTTCCACGAGTTCGCGAAGAACAGCCACCGCCCGACTAGGTAACAACCAATAGTGGGCGCAAGAGCAGTGCACCG
>KN768445.1:0-11382 GCA_000816745.1 Ancylostoma duodenale | reverse complement strand
TTGTATGTTACTACACCTGCTAAGTTGTGGCTGTTCTCGAGAGTGATTTTGCTCTTTTACTGTTGTAAATTTTTTCGTCATTTGATAAGCACTCGGGTATTCCTTTTCCTTGTTTTTATTTGCTGCACTTTACGGAATCCTTGGAGAAGTGACAGATTTGCTACATAAGCAGAATTTCCTTTTTCTGATCGTTCGTAGTCAGTTGCTGTCATATCAGATTCACTGCCGTCAGCTGCTGAATTTGCTTGCAGGGCGAACTTGCCATGACTGGTCGTAAGAGGAATGTTGCTCAGAGTGCTGCTGCGGAGAAAGATGAGGCGTACGTGGAAAAGAGGCGAAGAAACAATGAAGCTGTCAATAGGTGGGTTTATCCTTGGCTTATACAATTCGCTAGCATTTTTTTATCGGCACTATTCTTCCACTTGTTCTGCCCCAAAATCTCAAAACCAAAGATTTCTCTGCAACTTCGTCTAAGGGGGTTATTTGATATGCTGACCACGAATATCATACTCGTTTGGTGCCGTAACCCCACTTGGATAGGGTTACGGTAGGGTTAGGGGAAAGTACACCATAGGAGAACTTCAAATTGCTTTCAGTTTGCAAAATCAATGTGATATTCGTAATCAGCACGCCAAATAACCCCCGTAGACAAAAATTTAGGTGATTCCGTGAGGTACCCTACTTGCCCTAACCCTACCGTAATCCTACCCAAACGGGGTTACGGTACAAAATGAATGCGATATTCGTGATCAGCATGTCAAATAACCCCCTTGAACGGGGTTTCAGAGAAATTTTTGACTTTGTGATTTTGGGGCAGAACGAGTGGAATGGTGTCTTTTTATCTTATTTGCGACACTTTTTCCTCAAATTTTGTGCTGATACTAGAGTACGCCAACCTATGTACTATTCACTCGCCAAAAGCTAATCAAATAAGTTTCTGTTGAAAAACTCTTCACAGACTGGGCAGAAAATCGGCTTTCAACTGAGTGGTGCGTATTCTCTGATGAAATCTTCATAGGAATTCTGGCTAGTTTTGAGTTAGTCGGGGCTTCTTGTAACTACACTTTTGCTTGCAGATTTTCTGCCTATTTCATGCCTCTCTCTAATTGTTCCTCTTCTACACGCGTTCTTCCTCCTTCTGGGCGAACGCACTGTACTCTGAAGCTAACGACCATTCAAACGAACATTGAAAGATTTCGGTGTTGCAGCGCCATGCTGGTTCTCTTTTCACTGACATGCTACTGGTTCGCGCACAAAATCATGGTTATGTACCTCAATTTTCTTGCAATCGACTGCTTTAAACTCAGCAACTATGGTCGAAATTACAGGCAAACGAGAACAATTTGACCTCGAACATGGAAAAATTCTATCTCTATCGCTAGACATCTTCAAAAACCAGAGGTTCATCCAAAGATTGGGTGATGTAAACGGATATGCCTTCGAAAACTTGAAGAAAAATTAGAATTCATATTACTTGGGTTATGACGGTGTTTAGAACACGAGAAAAGAAGAGGCAAGAAGAATCGGAAACTGCGCGAAAGGTAGAGGAACTCCGAGAAGAGAATGAAAAACTGGAGAGACAGGTAGTAGTGCATAAGCCTTCCCGGTTGATTTCTTTTTCAATCTGGCGTTTTTAAAGGTCGAATCTTTGCAAAAGGAGTTGTCATTCCTGAAAGAGATGTTTGTTGCCTATGCTAATGGCAATCGGAAGTCTGGTGACGCGCCATCAACTTCAAACTCCCAGTGACCATCACGTCGTATTCATTGTTAAATTTTTTACTGTGTACATACAGATATATACGGGTATTAGTCACATCAGATTTATTCGTGTTTGTAAATAATGAAAATAGACCATATTATAGATGTGGATAAACTTTTTTTAATAATTTTGTATCTTTCCCATTCAATGGATGCTATGCCCGATGTCTGAGAAACATAGTCCAGGTCTTATCTCTAGAAAAAATGTAGTGTTCCATGTATAGAGTCGCAGATCCGCGGCGTCCTCCTCCCGCACTGACTGAGATCACACGTGGTGCTGGCAGCGTTCGTGCAGCCAACCGGCCTAATATCGATCGCCAACAGGACGCCACGTGTGATCTCAGGCGGTGCGAGAGGAGGACGCCGCGGATCTACGGCATTGTAGATTCCATGGGTGACGAGGAGAATTCCGCAAAATTCGCGAGAGTTGTTCGTGATTGTGCAAAAACATCCACTGAGGCTGTCGAAAATGTTGAGAAGTTTCTCGCAGCCCTAAAGAACACAGGAAAAGACCTAGAGGTAGTTGTGCTTGTTTACCTAATCTTATTTATCTACTCTTATCACTGAAATGAAAAACGCATGTGGTTGGGTTCCAACTTCAGTTTTTATAGGGCATCAGTTTGTTGGATGTGAAAAATCGAGAGATGATCAGTTATATGGCAGAGCTATCCTTACTAATGAGTCACATTAGCTGTGGAAAGTCAATAAGTGAACATCCCGCGGTATTCCGAGCTTCCAAACACAGGACAGTGAGTTTGATTCCGCTTGCAATTGTTGGCATTTGACTCAGTCATCGTCTTGTGGGTCTCATTTTGTCGTAGCTGAATCTTGTATACCTATGGTTTTTTTTTCACAGATCCTGGAGAGGATAAGGCCAATAGAGCAAAAGATGAAGTCTCAAATTGATAGGCTGACACAGGTAAGCATGTCCTTTCCGATAGTTCAACTTTTTATCCGGGCCGTCATTCAATCCACTTGTAGGGTGTTCACAACGGCGAGCTGAAGGCGCCGCCGCGAGCACGACCTGACCAGATGGAGGTATGCTTGTACATGATTCTGAGAATGTTGACGTATTATGACTTCTTATTATGCATTTGAATTGTGTCTAAGCTTCATTGATTTATATTGTTTGTCGTATCGCATAATTAGAAAAACAGCACCCGCGGAAGTTTTTGCTCCTTGGCTAAGATGTATGCCAAAGATTTTGTCAGTATTATCGTAATTTCAAGAGGAGCGCAACAAATTATCGCTCACCTGCAGCGTTATTGCAGTTTTATGTGGAGCGTGAACCACGGTCGAGCTGTTCTGTAGGACCAGAGCGCAGAGAGAGAGAGAGAGAGAAGAGGGGTATTGCAGTGTGATGCTCTAGCAGTCACTCATCCACGTCTTACCTTTAAAAAAAACAGAAGAAAAAAAGACACTACTAGGTGCCATGTTCGAACTCCTCACAAAATGTTGAAAAGAGTCTAGTTTTCATGCTGTAGACTATTTGTTTTATAACATCTGTGTTGTCCAGTTTGACGACGACTCCGAATCAGAAGAGGACGAAGTTGGTGAGGAAGAGGAGGAAAAGAAGGCCAAGAAGTACGTTCCTCCAAAGATGATGGCAGTAAGATATGAGGGTTAGTGTGGTTTTTCCTTCTTGTCTTATGATGTTCTTATGCTAAACATATGTCGGACATTTTTTGGCCGCCTCTACCCTTCTCCTATTCTCGCATTGTGGAGTAACTTCTTCGATAATTTTTTAGAGGAAGAAAATGAGAAGGAAACGAAGGCTGTGGAAAGAGCCAAGCGTCGTGCTCTCCAGAGTAGCCTTGTACAAGAGCTTCGACAGCAGTACAGTGATGCCCCAGAAGAATTTAGGGTATCCATTCAGCCAACTTCTTTTTTAACTATGTTACAAAGATTGATCCCATTCCATCCTCTTTCGAGGTCTGCTTTGATCTTTGACATGTTTTCAGGAAAAGAGCCGGCGAAAATATGAAGCTGATAAAGAGCGGGAAAGGTACGATTTCAACCAATGCTTGTGAGAGGATTAGCGTCAGTCGACTCTACCATATGTTGTCTAGGTTTGAGGAAGATCATTTTGTTCGTCTACGAATGAGTAAAGCTGAGAAGAAGCGTGAACGCCTCCAGAATCGCGATAATGCCATAGATGATCTTTTCAACTTTGGCAACTACATGATGCGTGACGAGTCTGGCGAGGCTCTTTCAAATAGCAAGAAGAGGTTTCGTTAATTCTCCTTTTTTTTGTCGTACTTCGACTTGTTTAGAGTAAACAAAGAAGCTTTCGAACATTTTGGAGACTAATACCTAACTTGAACAATTTATTCCAGGAAAGCTAGCCGAACAGGAGGGCCGCGAGGAAAGAAGTCGAGATTCGATAGGAAGAAGAGCCAGAAGTTGAAAGCAAAATCAAAGGTGCATTTGACTGGATGTTGCCTTCCTTCTTATTCATCAGCATTTTTTTGTATCAACTCATCTTTCGCTATTTCAGCACAAGGCCATAAAGAGAAGGCAATGATCTGCTCTTTTCATTTCTTAAGAGGATATTTGTATTGTTGACGATCATTTTTTTATTTAATTTGAAGAGTTATACTTGTTACTGCATGTTTTGTTTTTGTTACATTGTTAGCTTGTGATGCGTTTCTGATGAAAGTTTACACGGTACTTGTGTAGATGACTGCGTATGTGTATACGGAGGCATGGATGCCACTTACTACTGCTATATCCTTCAACTGTAGACCCTAGGAACAAGCAATCCATAGCCTACAGATAGGTTGAATAGGGTTGGGTGGAGACTATAAGAATACGAATTCGGTCGGTCTCGCTTCATTGTAGTTGTGATGCTATAATGCACATCTCGAGTCTACTTGATGCCTTTCTAGACTCAAGAATTTCATGGAGAGCATGAAACTGCGACAGCGCTTTTCATGTAGTTTTTCAGTTCAAAAGTCAAGGGAAGTGTTCACCTTCGCAGTATGGCCGGACATTTCGAGTCCGAGCTTTGCCAGGTGCTGCTCGAAGAGCACTTTGGCAAGACCGTTTCCCTGGTTGCTGCAGCTCTTCTAAGGGAATCTGGACCTCTTCCTGCAATAATGTTCCGACTTCGTGGAGCTGTGAAGTTGAATGCGGTGCAGTTATAAAAGATCTTTTCGGTTTCTGATAATGCTTTGTGATAGCAACTCGTCGTTTTACTGCTGTGCTTTTTTTTAGGTTCGTAAATCATTAGCAATTCTCAATCAACATTCAGTTGTGGATTTCAAAATTGACTCTACAATGCGTATAAACTATTCAATCGATCGCAATGCGATACTTGCTTTCTCCAAGGCTCCGAGGTGGGTGAAGTTTTGTTCGGGATAATTTTGATTGATTAGCTCTTCCACTGACACGCGTTCTCAATCATTCTATGGACTTATCCAAGAGAGAATGAGCCCCGTGTGATTTCAGCTGGAACATAGATTAGATCAGAAGATTCTCCTTCTTTATCTCGTCAACCTTTCTAATTACGAATGAAGCATTGAGACTTACAATGAGAATCGAATGAATAGAAATGAGTTCTGTGCTTTTAGGTGTTGTCTGATAGCGAAGACCTTATACGGCGGACTAGCAGAGGCGATATGTGAGGAATTGTTCAGTTACGGACGACTCACCTGCTCAGACACCATTCGCAAAGTTGCTCTTCGTCTCGAGCAACCTTTAGCAGATGTGGGTCTTATATCGCATTTCGCTTATGCGTAGCCTGTCTGTGCTAAACAGAAATAGTGTGTTGTTGGCAATGGGCAGTGTTTGTGGTCGTGAACACCTGAAGTGATTTTGCTTAAGGTGAAGGAGAAGTTTTGCCGACTAGCGGAGGCTCAATTCATTGCTAAGTGCCCTCAAGTTGTCTCTACGCTGAAGGGTTGTCCACAATTTGAGACCTCCTACGACCCTTTCATCATGCCAGATGTTATACTTCAAGCTTCATCTAGTGAGATACTTAAATTACCCTGACATTGAAGTCTGGACAAGAACAATCATTAAGATTGTGCGGAAGAATCGAGAAAGCGGAAGGCACCTAGTCCCGAAGGAGACGAAGGTATCTACTGGCGGATCAACTGGCTTCGATTTGACCGCTATATCCGAGACGAAATGACGCTTGAATTACTCGTACCAAAGGTTTGTAAATGTCGTGAAAAGAATGTTGTGTAACCATATTGGAGTTATTGAGGATTTCTTCAGGGATCCTCCGTAGAGCGAACATCTCGATCATTGACTCAAACTGTTCGTTCATTACTGAAAACAAACGAAGTTCGGGCGGCTCCAGTGGCGACAATCAACAGCGCACCGATTTCGGTAAATTTGCCATATTTAGTTCTTATCTACCAGTTCAAGACTTAGAAGCGAGAAAATAAGTTTTCGTCTCGCTCATAATTGAGCGGTCTCGAAAAGTGTAGGAGACTTCCCGTTCCTTTGTTTTAGTGCCATGCTGATCAGTATGAGCATCCTGAGACACAATCGTATGGAAATCGCTAGTTACAGTGCCACTCCCTCCCCCGCTCTGCACTTTCGCTTCCCACACCTACTTTTGCTATCTTTCCAATACATTATCGTTTCCTTCTTCTTGTAGTTCCCTCCTCACTTGTTGACACCTTTTTCTTTTCGACATTTTGGCCCCTATTTGATCGCTGAGTTCATCCCACTATATTTCATTGAAAAAATTGGTCCTCAAGAGAATACCTAGGTTTCCGAAATGGATCTCTTCTATTCCTTAGAGTTTTGAGAATGTGATTGCCAGTAGAAATCCCTCGCTATTAGGAAGGAAACTTAAATTGAATGAAGAATCAGAACTTGTTTGGACTACGAAGTTTTTGGACAGGGAGGGGTTTCATTTGAGCCTGCTGATTTAAGCTTTTCGACATGATGCGATGTGTGAAGGAAAATGAACTCGACATTGAACGACCAGACCTTGAGAAGGCGTTGCGAATATTAGTGGACGAGTCACGAGGAGTGGTACGGAAATCTGGAGACAGTGGTGGTGGATTATTCGTTATCGGTGAGATTTCTATTTTTCGCATTTTAACGAAGCTATTAATTTATAGATCTCAACTAGTGTTGACAAGTTCCTTGCAATTTCTTTCATCCTTGCAATTTCTTTCAAAGTCAGAGCTTTCGTAATTTTGGTTGTCAAATCAGTCTTTTTAACTGCTAGTTTTCAGCACAATTTTCTCATTCCTGTCCATTTTTGAAACATGTTCACAGCTCAGCTTTACTGACGTTTCAAGCCATTAAACCACTTCGTTATGGGTCTGTTTTGTCATGGCAATCACCTATGCTGATTTGTTGTTCTACAGATTTTGAACGCGCTATCGAGCAGATCTGCCAATTCCACATAGAGTCCTTAATTCGAGAACAACTTGAATCGAGAGCCGTTAGGTACTTTGTTTTAATTCCTTAGTGTGTAAAATTACATCATTTTTACCAGTTTTTTTTCTTTCAGGATCTTCCGACTTCTTCAGCAAAGAGGGCATCTTGAGGAGGATCAAATTGAGAAGTTGACTATGATGAGTGGAAAGGAAACGCGAGAACTTTTGTATGCGATGCTTGAAGAGGGATACATAAGCACAAAGGTAATATTTTCCGGCGAATGTTATCGAATTAATCCAGCTGCTACTTGTTACAGCCAATCGGTCGCACAAACGATTTTGCTCCTTCACGAACTTTTGTGCTGTACTATGTCGACCTCCCTCAAACGGTACGAGGCCTTGTGGAATATACCTGCAAGGTTAGTTGCACTGTTAATATCTGGTTTGCCTCTGTCGTTTTTCATCGTATTGTAAAATATATTTTTTATACCATACAAGGCTGGTGAAGCGCCAGCGAGAGGCAGTCTGTCATTCTTTATCGCATAGCAGAACATAATTTCATTTTCAGCTCAGAAAGACTGCTTTTCTTAGACTTTAGTTTTCTTTTTTCTTTTCTAAAAGTCGTCCTCTCTCATTCTCATTATTTTCTGTAATTCTTCTCTAGTTTGGGAAAAGTTGTTCTTCTTTTTATCTAGTCACACGTACGTGGGAGAACTTAATGCCACACTCGCGCCAATTTTCGTATCATTTTTGAAACTTCGCTTGTCAACACTTCGGAAAATCTATCTCAATCTTTAAATCGAGAAATTTCGCTTTCAAGAAAACAGAGACGATAGGGACGACAGCCTCCTAATTTTCAGGGTGCTGGATTTTTTTTTTGTGAATTTGCTCGAGTGTTACTTTGTTTTGAGTTATATCCTTTTAATTTAAATCTCTTTGCAGATTTTTTTTTCGTGTCTCACATTTCGAAACTCACCTTGAATTAATCAGGTTAATTGTAGATGCTGCGGAACATAATAGTACGCCGATCGTTCGAAGTAAAGGAGCATCGTCAGTTGACCGATCGGCAGGTGAAAATGGAGTCGATCATGGAAACGATCAACGCTGATGAGGCGCTTGATGAGGAAACCAAAAAGCAGCAGGTCAGTCAGTTCATTTGATTCCGTTATTCGTTTCTGATGAATTAGGTTATGAATGTAGATGGCCGAAGTGGAGGAAATGTACTTGTCGTCAGCAGACCGTGTCACTCTGGAGCGGTATCGTCGGGCACAAACAGCACTCAATGCAGCAGAGACAGAGTGTGAACGTGCACTGTTCGCTTTTCGGTTATTCCTGGAGTTCTCTCTGAGAAAGTGCTAGCGCTTGTTTAACACCTGGAATGAGCTATTTATCTGTTAATAAAATCAATTGTTTGCAAGTTTTACTTATCGTGTTGATAATGTTTTGTTTTTTTGTTGAATTTCATTTGTTAGTGGTTGTTTTATTGCTTGATTTTGATGAAATAAAAGTGCCAAAATTTAATGTTTTCCAACAGTAGCGGGTCAAGCCGACGACATTTTTGATGTTTACAGCAAAAGACACCTACTCTCGACAACCGAGCTGTCAGCAGACATTGCATGAGCGTAGTGGTAGCCAAGTAGAATAATATGGTGGCTCTACCTCTATCTTCTGAATGGCTGGGCATGATAAGGCTCAATCCTGGGCCCTCATATACACCCTTCTTTCATGACATTGTACGGCTTGGCGGTCCATCTGCGCTGGAGATTTATGTGCCAACCAGGGAGATGATCAGGCAATGGAGTCACATCCCGGGTACGGATTCATCATTGGAAGAAGGGGGGGGGGGGGGGGGTAATCTCATACACATACAGGGAATTCCAAACGGGAGGCCGATACGGACCAGTGCCGCGGCGCACTGGCTGTCTACTGCGCTTCACGACCGATAATGCTCTGATCACACCCTGATACTCCGTGCCTAAAAAGTTATTCATGCTTGCGATACACAGTGCAAAGGAGGGAGGTAGAAGAGAAATCCTGGCAGGTCGGCAATGTTCCTGATTTTGCCGTTGTTTCTATTTTCGCCGCTTTGGATCGGCGCGAAAACTTTGTGGAGTTTTGGAGAGGCGCGTAAACTTTGACACGCCGCAAGCATGAATAACTTTTAACGCCGCCGCGGCACTGGTTCGTATTCACCTGGCCCTTTGGAGTCCCCTGTAGGTATAATCACTCACCTGTTAAGATAATGTAAAGGGTAGGTTTGAGTAGTTGATATGTCTACCATGGGTAACTTCGATCCTGAACCTGTCATTATGTCATCGGTCATAGCAGAAAATCCTTCAAAAACTTTCACTCAGTGCTTTAGAGCATACTGTTTTTTGCCAGCCATTTGTGACAAGACCTAATATTTGCTTTGTTTTACGGCGTTTTTGCGGTTGACTAGAAAAGACATTTTTGAAAAATTACAATAGTACATCTGACTAAAATACCATTGAAGAATCAAGAAGTTCTAGCACGATTTCAACCCTCGATTCTCACAAATGATTCGGCGGATCTTGGATCTTGTTATATGCGAAGGAACCAAAGAAATAGACTGGAATTGATAGCCAAACACTTCATGTAGATTCCGTCGTCGAGGAGACTGTATTATGAGGTAGAAGTAAATGTATTAGGTCGATGCAAAACTTTTTTTTGTCAATCTCATTTTTTCCACAACTTCACCTATCTATAATCTTGACGAGCCCTACACTACCTACTCCTGGTATTAGAGACCTTTTTTAAAATCTTATGAGCACTTCTATGGCGCCCTGTGCGCAGAACTCGAGAGACTGCGAAATAAGGGAATCGGAGGCTGTCGTTCTTGAGTCTTCATATTGGCGATTTTTTTCTAGTGAAATAAAAGCTTTTAGAGGTGGGCAGGATGGCTCCCATGCGCTATAATCTCTAGGAAATATGATGGGTGTTGAATCCTTTACCACCAAATCTAATTTTAAGAAAGGTCCCAGAAACGGATTTTGGCCTGTTTTAACCGCGCAGGAAATGAGCCTTCAGGAAGCGTTTCTTTAGCGAAGCGTCTTTGACTTTCTGGAACAAAAAACAGTAATACATAGATATCGCATAGTGTGTTGCTTCAAATCAGCTGCACGGATAGGATCGTCTAGCGAGAATTCTAGAAAATGCTTTTAAAAAGTGATTGTCTGTGTTTCTCCGAAAAGGAAGCTGTTAAGCCAGATCTCGACAGTGGAATCAGTATTGGCTCCTAGTTTGAACGCAGAGAAGGTGTTTCCAACCAAATTGCCTGTGGGCCTTTTCGAAAACCACGCAAAAAAAGAACAACGGAGAAATGAAAATGTGGTATCAGTGAATGTGAAATCAGTGAATTCATGAATATTTCTTGCCTTCTAACTCATATGGACACCTTTCAAACTTGACAACGAAGTACAGGAGGATTTGCACTACAAGTCCATTACTATATCTGAGTTTTACACTGCATACGAGGAGAATTATAGACTTTTGAAAAAGAAATGTAGCAAAACTTTTGCAGCAACCCAATAATATGCCTTCTTTACGTCTATGATAACGGTCAAATAGTTGTTGAAAAAACGCGAAATGGACTTTTCTGCAGACATTCTTGTGACTGCATTGTGGACCCCGTCCCGTTCTATCGTAATTTTGAGCCTAACCCTACCAGTTTTCACTAGTTATGTAGATATTAGGTTGTCAGGAAATGATTGAGGCACTTCACCAAAAATTCTTCCTTGTATCCCTCCCATGTGACCTATCTCCATGGTATGTGAATATGTGTCACCCTGCCCCCTGAGCATCTTCGCCATGACTATGTAGGAGCGTGGCGCTGCGCCGCTTGTTATCTAGGAGCGAAAATGGACGAGCAACCAATTCGAGCGATTTCCTTGCACGAGCTCCTGCGGAGCGCCAATGCGAGCAAGAGGGACAGCAACATCATCATGACATTCGGACAGAGGATCGTCAGCAGTGCAACCGTGAGCCGTCGTTCGTAACGCTTCGTTTCGAGCGATATCTCTCCTCGAAGCCATTTTCCTATTTTGCGATTTCCTGAGCTCAAGTGCAGCGTGTGTTCTACCAGAGTTGCCGGTAAGCGATGGGCAACATCAACATTTACAATAGTTAAAACTATTTGAGGGTGCGTTTTGCTGTACAAAACGCACTCTCAAATGGCTTTGTTAACTCATCGGTGCTCAGAGGAGCAAGCACGGACCACGATGCCATACACATCACACTTGCGTGCTCTCTAGATAACACC
>KN768377.1:0-10178 GCA_000816745.1 Ancylostoma duodenale | reverse complement strand
CGTGCTTGTGAATGTGACGAGTTTTCGTTAGCTGGCGCGTCGTCGCTGCGGAAGCACGAGCAACGGGGCTGAGTTCACTACTGCGATTTGGAATTCTCCACAGGTAAGTCGTGATTCTTTGAGTTCGTTTAATATTTGTGATGCGCTATCAGTGTGCGTCACCACTAGAACGCAGAAGCCACATCACACCACTTTAACTCAGACTCGGGAATTTTGACAAATGCTGCCTTTAACCTGGTTTCTTTCAGTTATGCGTTCATAAGTCCTAGCTTTGATGGAGATCCGTGATGCAAGGTCCAAATAATGCGGTCATGGTTTATTGCCGGTGCATGGTATATGAGGTTAAAATACCGGAGACAAAGAAAACAAGCAACCGGTGTAAATGCTATGACCTTAGTGGTAAAATTGGTGATGAACGGTGGACCTAAGAGAAAGCAACCTACCACTCAGCGCAAATCCGTTTCCAAGGTTCCTCAATTTTTAGTATTTTTTAAAATATCGTCAACTAACCCAAGATCTGAAATTTGCATTAGCAATTAACAAGGAGGGAAAGAGAATACGTAATTTCAGGTCAAAAACTACAACTATGTATCAAATGTCTGTATGAAGGGTCTGCTGAAATTCTGAAGGATTTTTTGAGAAGAAACACAGAATGGAAAAAATCATGAAACAAGGTAACCACAACAATAAGAC
Source organism: Ancylostoma duodenale (assembly GCA_000816745.1). Classification (NCBI taxonomy): domain Eukaryota; kingdom Metazoa; phylum Nematoda; class Chromadorea; order Rhabditida; family Ancylostomatidae; genus Ancylostoma; species Ancylostoma duodenale. The sequence goes on along the minus strand of KN768377.1, from coordinate 9,485 downwards.
CACAACATCCAGTAAAAACAAATATCGGATATTAAAAGCTACTAAATGTTGGTCTATAGATTTGAATTTGACTGATCAATATCTTCTCAAGATCTGAGCATGTTTCTTTTCCATCTCCCACTAGAAACGAAGGGCATGTAAACTCAAAAACATGACTTGGCCGATCGATATCTTCTTAAGATCTGAGCACGGTTTCTAAAGATATTTCACCCGAAAGACATAACCGGAAGGAATATCGTTTTATACGAGTATCAGTGATTGGATAAACATTGCATTTGGCGAAGACATAACAGAAGTTATTATAGCGATTATCACAGCGGACTACTGGAAATATGCTAAGACTAAAAACCCAGCGAAATGCAGCAGGGTTGATCTGAAAGAAGCGATTCAGTAAGTACTAAAAAATGGAATAGAAGAAGGTAATCCATGCAAAGCCGTAGATCTTTCAGGCTTAAATGAAAATATGTGCGTTCACTGGTTCACACGTATTAAAACAATCTATTACAATGGATCACCCGTCATCGGGCATCCATAAAACAAAGTACAACATAAATCGACAAGGAACAGAGAAAAGAAATATACAACACAAAGTTACTCTCTCCTTAGCTGATCCAAACGAGCTTGTAAATCATCATCAATGTCAGCGCCACCAGCTGCAACCGGCTGTCTCGCCTTTTCACCTCCAGATACACCAATCTGTCCACCCGTTGTAGGCAGTCCTGCCATCTCTTCACCCATTTGAATACCTAACTCATCCAGGACCTGAAGAGCACTTTTCGCGAAAATGGGGAACAGCTAGAAAGATTAGCGGTAGTCTAACCTGGTTAACGATTTGTTCGCTCTCAGCATCATCAGCCTCATCACCAAGGGCGTCATCAATGGCATCGCCCATGATCTCTTCCTTCATATCCATTATCTCACTTTGTTTTTCGAACTAAAAATTGAGAAAAAAAAACTTTCGAACTAAAAATGTCAAAATGCTCTCAAACCAAAAACTGAAAGAAGTTGGAGAATACTGGAAAAAAAAACCGTGGTGAAAAAAAATGAAGAAAAAGTGTTTTCAAACTGAAAACTAAAAAAAAACTATTTCCCAAAGAACAAGCATAACAGCATTCAACCAGCAAAAACGAGAATTTTTCTAAAAACGGCTATTTATAACTAGTGAAATATAACAGAGTAAGGTCAGACATAAGTACAACGCACATTTTACTAGTAAATCCCCCTTCTAACAATGTAATTCACTATCCAGACACGAGCAAGGAAGGAGTAAAAGAACCCAGACATTCAGCAGTTCTTGACTCCAGCATCACAATAAGCGACATGGATAGTACTTTCTAACCCTCTACGGTTTTGAATGCTTGTGATTATATTAATGAAGCTTAGACATATGTAAAGAAGAAATGGAAAAAATTCTTTGATCGCACGCGTTCCCTTCAAAGTAATTTGGATAGAAAAGGAACATAGCAACGTACAGAAAGTTGACTGTGGAAAACACATACCTCCATCATAATTTTCTGGATTTGAGGGAGATTCAACTGCTTATTCATTGACTGCATGGCACGAGTGACTCCTTTCATAGCCTATAAACGAGAATCCATTATAAACGAGATCAGTTACACTCGCTGCCCAATTTGCTCGCAAGAAATCCAGAACACTATGTTGTGCAGAGTTCAAAGCTGTGACATCGGAAATAGAAAAGCAGCAAGATGGTAAGCTTTGCTAGTGGCCACTGCAATGACCGATTGTTCATCAGTGTCACGGACACCAGCATGGTGCAGCATAATTTTCACACTTTTCAAGTTGAATAAGCAACCATTTGAGACTGTACAGCTCAGGTCAATGTGCTGATAGCTGACACGCGACAAAGCAACGTTGCCGTACATCTTCGCAAACGCGTGTTAACACAAGTAGATCAATGGTTTTGGAGCAAGACAGTGCCTCGGGTAGGCTGAACAAGAACAAAAAGGCACTGTACAAGATCGAGCTGACCGGAAAGCATAGCTTTGTAATCCAAAGCAGAAGAAGAAGAGAACACTATGCACTTAAACTCATAATCTCTTGAACACAAACGGTGGTTTCGTGAAGAATTTTCCCTCGAAATGTTCTTGTATAATAGAACCGAACAGTAACGATTTACGGTAGAGATATCACTGAGTGAGTTGCCTATAAGATGCAGTCATTTTCAATCAAAATCGCTCAGACTCGATAGTGCATAACTGTACCGCCAATGGAACCCATGTGCTCGAACAACAAAATGGTCACTTCTTTCTGAATGAAGAGTAATGCGAGGGAAGGAACGGTATTCTTGTTCTGCAATTCAGATAACCTAAGCAAGGTTTGGCAAAGGTTTATTCTTACGTTCCTAGGATTGCATCTAAAATTGACGCCGAAATCATAGCACTTCCAGATACAGTACGCCCAGATCATTCCAGGGGCCGTTTTATCGTGGGAGGGAGCTCAAAATCCCAAAATACACTACCGACCTCCGTTTTCTAAACCGACTACGCACGGATAACAGTCGACGATTTCGTACGAATCAAAACCCAAGTCAAACAAAGGTATTGGAAAAATTTCGCAAATAGTAAAGCAAAGTAAATCAATAATCTTCAACAGTTCACACCTACCTGAGCCATAGCATCTTGACTCTTCAATGTCTGAACTTTGAGCGAGACTGCTTGTATGTTAGCCTTCATTATTATGAACTTCTTAATATAGCGACGAGTCCGAACGAGATCTTTCGCCATGACTTTGACGGAATCCTAAAAACTGACTGGCAGGGGAGGGGAAACATATGACCAAATGCCACATATAAAACGAATACCATTTGATTCTGCTTAGCCATTTTCTTGATTTCAGCAATTACTTTCTTCTCCTGCATCTCCATTCGCGATTTTTCGCGGTCGAGTTCTCTCATGGCTGGAAAGCAACATCATTAAGAACAAGGCAATGACAATATTTTTTTTCAATCCACCTAGCAAAAAAAAATCCAAATCTTTTCTATTGGCAAACAACATAACTGAGAAAAGTAGGATTGATTTGTTCGACCGCGATCAAAACGGGCTAATATCTTAAAGTTTATACGCGCAACCAACAACGGACGAAAGTGATGGCCTTTATTTATTTTATTTTTCAATTCGAAATGCATAATGGTATTTCAACAAGTAAAACCTATCTTTGTTTAGCGCTCGCTGATTTTGACGGAGCAGCTCGGCCGGTGTTTTTCTACGACCGAACAGAAAATCCATCTGAAAGGTGTTACTTCGACCTTACAGGAGCGAATGCGGAGCGCATTTAAAGACGAGATAGGAAAGAGATTCGAAAAATGAGGGAAGTCGCAGAAACGAGAAATTGTAGATGACAGAATTCCGCCAGAATACGCCCATTGTGCACAAAATAATGACATGCAGGAGTTGTGAAGTTCCGGAAGCAGCTTTTAATCCGATAATGAACAAGAGTAATGCAGCTGAAGCTTCAAGAAAGTCATACTGAAAAGAACTACAATTTTACAGACAGCCTTGAAGAGAGCGAAGTGCAGCTTAGTAGATGAGCAATAGCGATGACTCACAACGTCGCCACCACAGATGCAAGCGAGTGGGCAACGAATTCAATGCCGACTTATGTCGAAATACCACGAAAACAGGTTAACGTACACTTGTTCTATCAGTTATAGTGTGTTTCACCGGGGAAGGAGAAATAGTGTCGTATTCGGAAAGACAGTCAAGAAATGCTGGTCTTAGGCACAAATACTTAAATATTATCGTTTTTGAAACGGGCTCCACACCTGACCTTTGATTATGTTTTAAAAATGAAATGCAAATGACTATTTGAATTCAAAACAAGGAGAAGCACTCAAGTGCTAGAAGGAACCAAAGCTTTTCGACACATTCGACACATAGAGTTGCGAACGCAAACAAGTACGAGGGAAACAGACATTAACAAGCTACGATATGGAATGGAAAAAGAAACAAGCATAAATAAAACTTTTCTTTTGTCGCTATTATAAGCTTCCCTTATCTTCCCGAACTTGACGCACACAAATTATACCCTAGTCTTAGTATAAATTATAATGCCTACAACCTAATGCAAACTATGTTAAGTTCCCGACAACTGTATTCAATAAGCAAAAGCAAAGCAATTTCTGCTTGCCTCGGGTTCTTCAAGGATGTGGGAGGAGGCGGCGCGGGTGGCAGCAGAGCGCGACGACTGCTGCATTGAGCCTGGACCTTGAAAACGAAAAGTGGAGAGAAGTCAAGGTAGTTGGCTGATAGCGACGGGCTACACCGAGCTATGTTCTTCGAAAATAAAGGAATCTGAAGTGAAGGAGTGTTAGAACACAGATGGGTGTGTAAACTTCACCCAGCTATCTCCACATAGCTCTCAAATAATTTGACCAAAGAAAGCGCATTCCTGGCCAAAATTATTTGAATACTTCGTGCAGAAGGCTTTGCTGTAAGGATTCGCTGCGTGGTTACTGCTTCATACTGCTCTCTAGGACGTGCTCACGCGTTTCTTGGCGTTGAGGGCTGCCCTGGGGCACTGATGCTGTCCACTGGCAATTTACGGACGCGCAATCGTAATGTCGACATTCACCGAGGGTTCGGAAGCGCCGACAGTATGTGTTCTCTTCTTCCAATCTCTGCCGTCAACCTCACCGAATTTGTAACGGAGTATAAACACGCATTCGCGACAAGACGCGCTTATGCTGTTTTTGTCGTGGCTTCAGACATTACCGTGTAATTGACGTCAATTTCATTAACTCGCATTTTGGGTAGTCGGCATTTTCTTCATCGTTTCTAGGGATCCATTGAGTTAGGAGGGGAAACTTGTTGAGAGTCTCTCTGAAATGAAGACTAGTTAAATCGTTAAATCGTAAAAACGTGATGATGTCGAAATCTGTTTGTAGTCTTTCTATTTTATTATTATTTTCGAGTAAACCGTGCTGTTGTCAGTTCTTGGTCGCGTTTGATCCTTTTCGCGTTTGCAGTAGTTTTGTTCTAGTTCAGATGTCAGTTGAAACTGTTGCGACAGGAAAGCTGAAGAAGGCAGCGAAGAGGAAGGCTAACGAAGTTGTTGGAGTGAGTCTTCGTGTGTGCTGTTTTGTTAGTGTTTAGTCTTTTTCTTGGTGGAGCAAATACATACATTTGAAGGCTGGAACCCAAATAAAGAAGAAAGGTTTACTGAAGAAAGCCGTGAGACCGGAAAAGGTAGGTTTCGTTCGAGAATTCTGGTTTACTTTTTGCGTTGAATACTTGATATTTGACTGCTAATGATGATTTCTTAGGTATCTCAGCCACTTGAAAACACTGCATCACAACCTAAGAAAAGGAAAGTCCTCAAATCAGGGAAGAAATTGAAGAAGAAGAAACAATTGAAGCCGTCTGCAGATGATTCTTTGGAACAGGTCGGCTCACCATATGGTTTTCTCGTTTTGCAAGGATGGTTTGCAGTTTTTGATATGATTTTGTAGGACGAAGAGGTGATGCCAGCAAGAACATCAACGAAGAAACACATGAAAGTTGGGTCTAACGGAGTGAACAAGGTGAGGGAGCCTCCGCCGTGCCCCATTCATCGAGCATCTTTCATCCACATTCCTTTATTTAGCCGAATGTCCTTTTCGACTCGGATGATGAAGATGTAAGTGATGGGTTTGGAGGAATGAAGTTCGCCAATGGTTTAGACGATTCTGATATGGAAATGGATGATGATTTCGGTAGCGAAAATGATGACAACGACGGTAAATGTTCATCCTAAACCGCTTTTCATTCTGTCTGTCTCTTCTTGATTTTATATAGTATTTCATCCCTCCCAGTAAATGGAATATGTCGTGCTTGTTTTTGAGGTAAAATCTTTAGCCTCATTACGATTATACATCTCACACCTTCAGACGATGAATCTGACGAAGATGAGTTGCCGATTGAGAAGAAATCCAAACTGTTGGATCGTAAGAAGGCCAAAACTGAGTTAGTTCTCTTTGTCTAATCTGTGATTGTTTGTTTGCTTCTTCTCTTTCATTTTGTCAATGTATGGTTCTCATTCGTTTTCAGAAAAGAAGCCGAGTCAGAGCTACGCCTTAACATCGCTGGTCAGCATAAGTACGAATTGCCAAGTGTAGACGAAGTGGAGAAACAGCTGAGAGAGGTTCCCAATCTTCAGATCATTAAAGATCGAATACACGAAGTGGTTCAGGTAATCATGGCTTCCGTTCAACTTTGTGTTTGCAGTATTAATCTGATTATTACTTGTTTTGAAAAAGTTTTAAGCTTTACTTTTGGATAAACTTTACTGCCTAAGTTTAGTTTAACGCCATACTAGTACTGATCTCACTGTTGTTGTAAACTGAATGCATTTTTTTTTAAATTTTGAGTAGTACAAAAATGTGTGCATAGAAACTACACCTACATATAAGGTATCGGAACGACGCTTCTTTTGTGAAATTGCGAAATTGAGTTACGTAATCTGCTTTTGCCCATTGTATCACGGATTTAGACTCCATTATCAGCTTGGTGTCCTTCTAGCAATCTGTGTGGCAGAGAATAAATGTGAACGCTGTTATCCTTTTTACCATCCGCAAACGACTAGTAAATCGGTGGTCCCGCTTTTTCTACAAAGAAGCAAATTGTAGGTCCTCGGAGATTTCAAAAATAGACGCGAAGATGGTAGAAGCCGTGAGGAATATGTCGCTATTCTCACCAAGGATCTCTGCTCACAGTATGGCTACAACGAATACCTAATGACAAAATTCATGCAGCTCTTCCCGCAGGCTTCAGAGGTAGCTTTTCTGGCTGCCGTTTTCCTACATGTGAAGTCAAAATTTTCGTTCAGTTGATAGAGTTCCTTGATGCCAACGACCAGCAGCGCCCTGTAACAATACGAACGAATTCGTTGAAGACGAGAAGGTTTTAACAGCTTTTTTTGTTTTGTTGTTACCTGATTTTTTTACCTAAAAAATCGTTTAAAGTTTCATACTTGGACCTTTTTTGACCTGGAGACTTTCGTAGTATATATTGTGGTTGTTGTCGTTCCAAACTAGCCTTCATTGATTCCCACGTTCATGTTTTCTAAATCCTATCTGACTTTTGTGATATGTAGAGGCGACTTGGCGAAATCTCTTATCAACCGCGGTATGAATGTGGACCCTGCTGCTCCTTGGACGAAAGTTGGTCTTGTTGTGTACGACTCCCAAGTTCCCGTCGGTAAGGTTTCTCTGTTTATGAAATATTGTCTTGAACTGTTACGAAGTACTTGCCGCTTATTTAGGAGCAACTCCCGAGTACCTTGCTGGTCATTACATGATCCAAGGACTGAATTCACTACTCCCTGTAATGGCACTAGCACCACAACCAGGTGATCGAGTTCTTGACATGTGCGCTGCTCCTGGTGGAAAAACGTCTCATATCGCCAGTCTTATGAAGAATAGTGGTGTATTGTTTGCAAATGATGCAAATGTGAGTACTCTTCCGCTACTACCTCCTACCACGATCTGATTGATTGTAGTAACAAAAATAAGACCTGCAGATAACTCGGTGCAAAGCAGTAATTGGAAATCTTCATCGGTTAGGCGTAAACAACGCAATAGTGAGCAACTTGAGTGGAGAAGAATATGCAAAGGTAGGCTTGGTTTTCGTTTCTAAGAGGAAGCTAACTGTTTCCTTATGTTTAGTAGCATAAATAACGTCAACGAAATTTTGTTTGCTTCTAGTTGGCCCCAAATGGCTTCGATCGCGTGCTACTTGATGCGCCCTGCTCTGGCACCGGTGTTATCTGGAAAGATCAATCCGTAAAAACTAGCAAGGATAGCCAGGATATTCAACGCAAGTATGTTTATTCAAGGATGCTTCGCAATGAAGTCCGCTTGCTTATGTTTCTTTTATCAGGCACACTGTACAAAGACAGCTGATTCTTGCTGCCCTCGATGCTGTCGATGCAAAATCCCCTAATGGTGGTTATGTTGTATATTCAACGTGCTCAGTCTTGGTGAGTTTTCCTTTATAGTCAGGATTTTAAATGTCAGAATGTGTCGAGTTTATTGACTTTATCTATTGCTGCTAGCTCTGTAACTGCGTTTATGCTAGGAATTCCTCGAACTCGAAAGTAATTCCAGGTCGAGGAAAATGAAGCTGTTGTTAACTATGCATTACAAAAGAGGCATTGTGAATTGGTACCTACTGGATTAGAAGTGGGTGTTGAAGGATTCACCAGGTGAGTTGATGTTCTACCTACGAATCTCGATTTCCACTCGCTCTTACTTGTCGATTACCACTATAAACCGAGCTGCAGATTCCGCGAATATCGGTTCCATCCATCAATGAGCCTAACAAGGCGCTACTACCCACATGTACACAACATCGATGGTTTTTTCGTGGCTAAGCTGAAGAAGCTCTCCAATGTGAAAATGGGGAAGAGCAGCGTCGATATTGTAAGTTTAAATTTGTTTGTCGTTGAATGTGTTAGCAGACACCAGTTTCCAGGCACATAGAGAAAATCTTGAAAAGGATGAGGTTGGAATGGAAGCAAGAAGTGGTAATGCTGAGAAAGGAAAGAAGGCCAAATCGCTTCGGAAAGCTGAGCATGATGGCAGTAGTGGCTCTGACGACGGTAGGTATGATTACGAAAGTGTAGAAACCATGACACATCTACCCTTTTTATTGAGACTATGTTGCATTATCTGGTCCTATTCGATATGACTGTTCATTTTACAGAAGATGCTAACTCTGGAGGCGGTAACAAACGCAAAGCAAAAAAGAAACGAAACCAGAAGAAGAACTTGGCAAAGAAGATTTCTGGAGCAGATGACGATGGCTTCAATAAGGTGATTGACTTCATCAGTTTTTCTTGTCGATTCTGAGTAGTGTTTTCCATCACGAAGGGGAGAGCATGGGTGTATACTCTTACTTGTGACTGTCAATTCATGAGCAATTCAACTATCCTTCGCATATACCAATGTTTTAGGCTGGTTTTGTCCACAAACCAAAGAAAGAGAAGCGATTTACGAGAAAACTGGGAAAGCGGACGCTTGCGAAAACTAGTGCCAAAGTAATTAAAAACAAGAGGAAGAAATTATTGGTCAAGAGAAGTGCGACAAATGCTGCCTAGTTGTTGTGCGGAATATGTATTTTATATAAACACATTAATTGATGTTGTACTTTGTTGGATAACTTAATCACATTACATTCACCATTTGTAATCTTGTGGAAGAGATCTATTCGTTGTTTGTGTTGATTTCCTTTGTTGTTTGTTACAGGAGATATTGTTGTCTTGTTCTACCATTTGTTGACATTGGATTTATACTTCTTGCAGAATAAATGATTTTAAGAATCTCAGTAAGGTGGATGGCTGAGATCAGGAGGACAGCTGATATAGCTGCGTAAAAAGTGGTATCTTCAGTCTCCAAGTTCGCTGCTGAATTCATTACTATACACGTGATCTACTAAAACTAAAACTTTTGGCCGGTTTCTGTGAGACTGAAAGAAAAATGAGAGTACTTT
>KN768327.1:0-10175 GCA_000816745.1 Ancylostoma duodenale | reverse complement strand
CCGCAGCCCGCCCGCACACTTGTCGTGGCCCGCTCGCACGGTTTGCGAGCCAATTCGCTGATGTCGCGTCCCGCTCGCACTGGATTTTCCGTGTGAGCGGGCGCGACAACCGTGCGAGCGGGCTACGACAACCGTGCGAGCGGGCTACGACAACCATGCGAGCGGGCTGCGACATGGCTGCGACCCGCTTTACCGGGGCCCGCTCACACGGCAGTTTGTCTGAGAGGGTGGGTAACGTTTCTGTGATTGGCTCTCCCATGAGTGGTCGAATCAGAGAAGCATGACTCATACCTATCTTCACGCCGTTTCCATGCTGTATGGGTCAACTAAACTGTTAAAAAAAACTTTACGTTCCTGTAAATGCACACTCTCCGCCAAATTAAATGACTGATAGTGCATGCAGCTCAACCGCTTCACGGCTGAACCAAGAGGAGCACAAACGAAGCACGCAATGGCAGTCTATATCCCATGTGTTCTACGGTTTGCAGCGCTAGGAGTTCTACTCGAACCATTACGCCGTTCGAGCTGCTTTCGTGCTGCACAGTTATCAGAGATGTAGCCGAGTTTACTATTCACTACCTCTAAGTAGACCATATGTTTATGCTTTGTCGCGATGCATTTCGAAAACATGGAAACTGTCACAGCATGTTCCATGATACTGAGGCATGTGCAGTGCGGCAGTTATCATCGGGCCATCTTTTCAGACACTTCAGGTTAGTTCTACAGAAGCAGGAATCCTGCTCAGTAGCATGTAGGGACATTCAGTTTGGACCACCCAGAGAGCACTCAATATATCCTTTTTAACCTTGTCATCTCATGAAGTGGATAACTGTGTCTGTATGAGACGCGATAACAGTTGGAATAGTTTGATATATCCAAGAGCTCCACTCCTACTGGAACGACCATTACTTTTAGGATAAATTAATAGTTTCGCCTTTACTGCATGCGATTGATAATTAGCACACACATACACTATAAGAAATCGTTGCACTGTAGTGCGAAAAAGGTCGCACTAACAGATTTGTCACCACAATGCGACGCCAAAAACAAATACGTTTTTGAAACGCAGCACTAGCACTAGCCGTAATGTCGATGTCATGGAAAGCATGGTGTAAAGGACGCCTCAACACACCGCTGCCATCATAAAAATCATGCGATGAAACGAGAGCTAGAAGCTATACTCCGAATCCGGACACTTTCACCAATTCCTGCTTCATCATCATAAGATATCGTAATACTGTGGTACGAAAAACGGTCGTACAGACCAATTTTTTCCCATAATCTGACGCCAAAAACAACAACGTTTTGAAATGCGACACTAACATTAGACGGAAAAGTTACATTGCAGCGAGCAGTTATAAAAAGAACACACAGAACATCATATTCATACACAAGAACACATATAACATCATATTATTCAAGTACTTTTTATTTCTTCTTTTCTGTGCGATGATATCACTACGTCAGGAACGAAATATAATGGAGCAAATCCCATTTTAAAAATTCACCTGCCATGTAAATCAATGAGAAATTCGGGGTAACTTAACAGCATTGCAGAAAGCCCTTGCTGAAACAGCGCGAAACAAGTTTGAAATTCATCGAAGCAAGATACTTCTTCCCGAGGGTATAATGTGAGCTCTTTAACGTTAGTGGGCCCCGCCACGTGACTGAGCAACGTAAGCTAGCACTTCGTCTAGTCTCAGTGCCGTAACAATGGGCTGTGGCCATCATCTTCACAGCAGTATCCAATCAGGTAACTCTAAACGTTGAGGCCCTTACGGCCCCACTAAAATACGCCGCAGGGAGTGGCAGGGAGTGAGAGGACATGCATGGTCTATCACAGCTAGAATGCCGCCTCGCGGTGAACTGTGCTGGTCCATGGGGGCCGAAACGGGTTGGAGTTCCCTGGAGGTGGCAATTTCTTTCATTATACTTACTGTTGTGTTGAGTGCACAGTCAAGCCGCTCAAAGTTATAAAAATTTGCCATGCAGTAGGGGAAGACTCCCACAATTATACAAATAGTGGAGTCCAGACACCATCTTCTGCTTGCACTACCTTGATAGGATAACATCGTCACTACTGTTGCAGTAACGATGCGAATCCAGTCGAGATGTGCTTCAATGGATAAATAGTACACATAACCCTCCAAATATCTATCAGCTTTAAATGCAGCGTACATGCCGCAACACCTGGGAGGATGAAATATAGCTTATTAAGAAGGGAAAACTGACATGGTCCCTAAACTCGATCTGTTTCTGAAGAGTGAGACGCGAGAGGAAATCCTTGACGGATCTTAACGAGAAGAACTCCATCAGTGCCAGTGGGAAATCGTTGGCTTCTCGGAATTCTCGCATAATATTGACAGTCATATTCCGCTCATCTTGTTTTATATACCTTTTCCTAGAAATATAAAACACTTCGAACTCGTTGTTACGGTGAAATGCAGCTCTGAGCGAGGAAAGCAAACCTTGGATGCATTTTGTGGGTTTGGAAGTCCAGCACGGAGTCGATAACCAGCGTTGTCGCCATGTCGTCAAAATAGCACAGTTCCTGAGGAGTTAGGGAGTGATCGCCGGATGGCAAATCGCGGAAGGAAAGCAGGGCAGCATCGGGAAACTCGGTCTCGTGCTCAACTTTCCGATGAACGCTCGACGGTTTCATCCGGAACTGAAAGCAAATAGATCAGATGGGCCGGATTGATCGGTAACAATAATTGTTCTCTACGATGAAGACACAGAAGCAGTGCAGAGGCACAAACAGGCCGCCAGCGAAGCAGAGAAGTGCAAAAAAGCTGAGGAAAGCTCATTAAGTGCGCGCGTAGCCGTGGAGTCAGGTGCTTCGTGACACCTGCACACACTACGCCGAAAACAACGACGAATTTTCGTTTCGCAACAAATTTTCAGCAGTTTTTCTTTTTCCGTACTTTCGTTCGTTTTTAAGCTTTAATAGTGTGCAAGTTTTCACATGCCATCATGGACAACGTTCCAAAGCCTATACAGTTGGTTGGCGTCGGAATTACGTGATTTTTCCAACGAGAGATGATTTGTTTTAGGGTTTTTGCTGGGCAGCTGAGTGGAGGTCCTCTAGTAGAAGAACATCATGGATTATGATGTGATTGCGAACCAACCCGTGGTAATTGATAATGGCTCGGGCTCCATCAAGGCTGGCTTCGCTGGAGGACAGTCTCCGAAGGTGCGCTTCGCAAACTTCGTTGGACGACCAAAGCATACTCGAGTGATGGCTGGAGCGTTGGAGGGCGACATGTTCATAGGTACCTTTCCCTCCGTTTCTTTTTTTTTAACTATTATGTTCTTGATTCTGGAACAAGAGTTTGGGAAAACAAGAGTCTCACCGCTGAGGAAGACGTTTCGAATAAGACAGGTAGGTTTAGCTTGCGCGCTTCCACACTTGGTGGAAGCGAGATTTCATGTACTATTACTACAAAGAGGAATGCTGTTCCTCGATCATGGGAGATCGGCTGCAGTATCTGTTAATTAGCACTCCGAATTAATGGCGATGACAATCGAGTGAAGATTCAGCTTTATATTCAGAAGCAGTGCTGTATGAGGAAACCAATAGAGCGTACGCACTGGAGGCGCGCGATATACTCTGCACTGAGTACAGCACCTTGCGTCGCTTCGCATTGATAGTGATCAAAATGGATGTTGCCAAGCGAAACAGGGTGCAACACCTCAGATGCACTAAACAGGTCCCCACCAAATTGAGTGCAGATTTTATAGTGGGGAACAAGCTTTTGATCAGCCGATGCCGTTCGATCATGGCCTTGTTTTCCATTATCAAATTTGCACCCGATCATGATCGAGATTTGCATACATATGTCTCAGATGAACTACATCTGCAGCCACATTTTTCATTTTATACTGAATGCATCCGTGTGCGAACTCAGGCACAGGTCCAATCGAGTGGGACGCGACATGGCTGCGAGCGGGCCCCGGTAGAGCGGGCGGGAGCCATGTCGCGTCTCGCTCGCACGGTTGTCGCAACCCAATGGCACGGTTATCGTGGGCCACTCGCACGATATTGCGGCCCATCCGCTGTTGTCGCGGCCCGCTCGCACGTGCTCAGACAAAAGTCCGATCGAGCGGGACGCGATGTAGCTGCGAGCGGGTCCCGGTAGAGCGGGCGGTAGACATGTCGCGTCTCGCTCGCACGGTTGTCGCAAACCGCTCGCACGGTTATCGTGGCCCGCTCGCACGGTATTGTTGCCCATGCGCTGTTGTCGCGGACCGCTCGCACGGAAAGTTAACCAAGCGAGCGGGCCGCGACATGGCTGCGACCCGCTCTACCGCGGCCCACTCGCACGGCATTTTTGGCTGAGAATTCACCCAACCTACAGTCCTTGTCAAAGAGAGAGATGGATTGCGTGACTGCAGGAACGTGGTGTGACCTGAACAATCTCGAGCTGCGAAGGGAGCATGCTTGAAGTGAAAGGGTCTAGTAGGTTCCGCCGCGTTTCTGCTGCCGCGACGATATGAAACCGTATGCGCAATCCGTCTATCTTTTCGACAAGGACTTACGATAAGGGAGAGACGAACACGCAGTCGAGGTCGACGCGGGTAAGAATTCCCCCTGGAGGCTATGAAAACCAGTGAATGTAGCGTTTATAGTGTGAATGAGAAGCTACTGCTGCGGGTAGTTCTGATGTCGTCAGCGCTGGGCCTAGTGAGTCTCTCGTCTGTGACTCGAGTGCATAGTATACATTGGACCGAATAAAAATCGAATAATTTTGTTACTTCAATTACCAGTTCAGGAAACAAATGTCCAGATATTCGAGAATGAGAAAGCCCTGAAGCTGTTCTTCTCCCTCATACCGCACTAAAGTGGTCTCTAATGGTGGAACATTTGATCTTTCATTTATTCGAAGTCGAGTATTTTTGCTTTCGAATATCGAATATTTGAATAAATGGAAAATTCGAATGCTCCAGCATAGGAGGTCAATTCAGTACTGTACGGAGCAGAAAAAGGGCTTCAGGGCTTTCTCAATCTCGAACTCCTGGATGTTTAAACTGGTTCCTGAATCAGTAATTGAAGTAGCAAAATTATTCGATTTTTATTCGGTACAATGTATAGTGCATAGCCGCGTATCTTGACCCGAGCATGTATTCATTACAAACGGATAAAGGAAATGAGTCCAATTCCTATCTTGGGAATGTTGATGTTATCGGTGATGCAACTTTTGTAATTACTGGAACTGTTGCTCAGAGTCTGGAACTGTTTAGGGTCTCAAAGATTCAGGAATGAAAACTTCCTTGGGTGCTGCCCTTGAATACATTTTTGAATATCTCGATTTCTTAGGATATTTTCCTCTGGATTTTGCCTCAAGAAAACTTGTGATTAAAAGTTTGTCGAAATTATCTATTGCGATGTAGCATCAACACTCGATATTTTCGATATGCCTGTTGACCCATTGCTTTTTTGTCCGTTCAGGTCCAAAAGCAGAAGAATATCGAGGTCTCTTGTCTCTGAAATACCCCATGGAGCATGGCATAGTCACCGACTGGAATGATATGGAGAAAGTCTGGCAGTATATTTATAGTCAGGAGCAAATGAACGTAAGATATTTTCACTTCCATTCTCTGTTAAAAGCCATCGTGTTTTTTCTAGAAAGCATTTCACTTGTTGTTTGCTACAGTTCACTACGATTCATGATTACAAATACAGTATTGTAGGACTAGTCAAAATTGTTTTGGACGATAATGTTTTGAACGATAGTTGTGAGACCCTGTTACGGTAGTGCAAACTGAATTGGTTCTGATGATCTGAATTTTGCGAATGCAGCTTCATACCTCAAATATTGTTTAGTGTTAATTCTGTAATATTTTTTTTGCATTTGAAAACCAAGGTATACCACGTCGGGGACACAACATTCATGTCAAGTTTAATGTTATGTCGCGTTCACATCGTTCACATCTTGAAAATAGGTAAATAAAATGTAACATCGAGGGCGTGACGTCAAGTCTTATACAAATCTAAATCTTTCTGAAGTTCTCGATAGCTTGTCCATCATTCCACTGCATTCCCATTTGGTAATCAATTTGTAGTTTCCTTGACCGCTAAATTATCTCAGGTGCTCATGACTCTGGGGTCGTCAGTTAAGGGGCTTTCACACTTCAGTCGCTGCGGCGGTGACATCTCCGTGGTAGAAATTATTGCCTGGCAACAAAATACACCATTTTTCCATACCGCACGTCCTTGGGGGAGATCGCTGGGTGCCGCGGCGGCAAAAAAAGTAAGCAAGTTCTCGTCGATGGATTCATGCCGCCACGATGTCGCTGACCTCCGTGTTGTTGTCCGCCCGCGATGCGCTTAACCATGGGCGACAATCGTCTCGGCAAAAGTCTGAAAGCCCCTCTAGTTAATTCATCCATTTCATCCTGCACAATCAGTTAGTGTTGGTGTTGGAAAACAACGCGTGTATATATCCGTGGTGCTCAGATTATTCTTTCTTCAGATTTTCCCTGAAGAGCACCCTGTGCTGCTAACTGAGGCTCCTTTGAATCCAATGAAACACAAGGAAAAGGTTAGCGCTTATGTGTTGTTCACCTTGACCCTCTCAGTCGACATTTGTACTTGTTTGCTTATTGTGTATTTATCTGTTTACTTTCATCTAGCTGTATTTAAAGCTTCCTCGTAATGATTACAGGCGGCGGAAATATTCTTTGAATCTTTCAATGTACCTGCTCTTCATATTCAAATGCAAGCAGTTTTGTCCTTGTACTCTTCGGGTAAGTTCTTTTTTTACGCTTGTAATAACTAGAGATCTCATCATCCTCTGCTTTAACTATGGATACTCTGCAGGTCGCACAACAGGAGTTGTCCTTGATTCTGGTGATGGAGTTACTCATGTAGTCCCCATATATGAAGGATTTGCCGTGGATCATGCGTGAGTGGTACTTGCTTAGTCATAGTCGTGCGAATCGCAGTCTAATCGCGTTGATAATTTTATTTGATCATGTTTGGAGAGTAGGAGTGTGCACTTTCTTTCAAAATTCAATTTCCAGCGATAAAGACGTATTTAAACAATTGTTAAGAGGTTATTTAAGAGATAAATAAATGAATAAATAAATAAATTTATTTCATTGCCTTAATCAACATTTCGTAAACAACACTAACTATTCAAATCGCAATGAGAGTTTATCCATGTGGTGCATTTAAAAATTAAGCATGTTCTTCGTCTGGCAATTGCAATTCGTCGAGAAGGATAAATTAAGTCACTCTATTTCCATTTAATATTTCGCGGTATATGAAAACTTATTATTTTGCAGACATCCACGGCTAGTCTGTGCTACTTAGCCATCTGATCTTCTTGCTTTTATTGAATTTCTCAATTCTGGCGTGTTTCTTAGTCCTCCTTTTGCTTTGAGAAAAATGTTGCTACTAAGTTGTACAACAATGTTGAATTCGGACATCTTTCTATGCTGCTTTTTCAGCATCGGGAGGATGGATGTGGCGGGACGAGATGTAACCCGATGGCTGCGATTACTACTGCGCAAAGAAGGCACCGATCTCCATAGAACGAGTGAATTCGAAATCGTTCGTGAAATAAAAGAAAAAGCATGCTACTTGGCTACAAATGTCGTAAAAGAAGAAGCCAATGAAAACGACAAGGTGAGTGGGTAATAGAGAACCGTTGTTGATTTGCGTTCATCACCGATGTGCTCAATACGTGTTTCTACAAACTTCCACGCCAGTCTGTTTTGTTTTGAAGAATATGCCGATACAGACGTTGAAGTTGGCGTGAGACAGGGCAAAGTTGGTTCTCCTACTTTCCTTCCAGTTTTCGAGTAGTGCACTCCTTTTCCTAATTCACGAGTGTTTGAGTGCTCGAATTCCCATACAATAAAACATTCCGAATATCTATATTATTCGAGTGCTTACTAGTACGTTTTGACTCCAAAACTCCGTCAAAAACTACATTTTGTTCCTGCTGACTAGCGTTAAAATATGTACCTATCGTCTGTTTCAAAAGCTGAGTGTTCTCGCCTCCCTCTCTAGCCAAGGTCCCCAATTGCTGCGCAGTTTCCCGCGTTCTCTTTCTCTCTTTCTTTCTTTCTTTCTTCTCTCTCTCTCTCTCTCTTTCGCTCTCTCAGGCACATCAAGAACCATCTTCCCTAGGAAGGGACTACATTAGAGCTTTACTAGACTTACCACAGTTTTACACTGATGCGAGCTATGATTTCTTTACTTGCTGACTCATCCTTTGCAACACTTTTGTTTCGAAGGTCATCAGCATGAAGTTCTAAGAACTCGGCTTAAGATGATTGCAAACTGACCATTTATGGATTAAGGTTGTTAGTTAGCTGCTAGCACAGAAACAAGTTTTAGCAGATGTAATATAACTTTCGTGCTTTATTGTATTTTCTGTGTAACAGCTAGTTCTTTAAAATTGGTGGCGAACTAATCACTTCCTAATTTCAGCTTATCTATCCTCTGCCAGATGGCTCCCGCCTTGAAATTGGTGCCAGTCGATTCCGTGCTCCGGAAGTTCTGTTCCGACCCGAGTTGATTGGAGAAGAATGGCCAGGAATCGCCCAACTAGTCAACGACTCCATTCGAGTTAGTTATTCTTATTCACCTCACCTATGATCTGCCAAAGCAGCTAGATTATCAGAAATATTAGATAACTAACACTGAGGTTCAAACTTACCGTCATTTTAAATTAATCTGGAGGCCTGATGAGGAGGTGATTGCAGGTATGATGCCATTATCTGTAGTCATGATGTGTAAAGTCATGCTATACTTTAAGATGTTTTTTTGTGGAGTTGACATGGTCATTGTAGTGCTTAATAAGAACCGTTGTGATACTCATCTTTATTTCCTCCAGAATAAATATTCAGATTATATTATTTCAACCATGTCCCACACCTTTGTTTCTTACTTGTTTTGTTTTCAGAAATGCGACATGGATGTGCGTAAGACCCTATATGGAAGTATCATTCTGAGCGGTGGTTCCACCTTATTCCAAGGATTTGGTGATCGACTCCTATCAGAAGTGAGCTATCACTGACATTTTCTAGTGCACGGAAACGAAATGTAAATATCTGTTGCCTCATACAGCCCAAAGCTGACTTTTAATGTTTGGGTCCCCATCGCTCTTCCACCCTTATCATCACTTTTGAACGATGGGGATTTGGGAGAAGTGGGGGAGGAAGAGGATGAGGAAGCTGGTTTTTATATAAATTCTGCTGCCGAAACTTCGTCGAGTATCATACTTGTAAGTCAAGGAAGTTGTAGAATTGGAGTATTTGAAAGGATGGTAATGAAAGCAATCTTTCTGCATGGAAATAAAAAAAATTGTCTTGAGTAAAAATCCTAAGTGTCCTGAAATTCCGGCAGTGCGAAAGAGTTAGTGGGAATGCATCGCGTCTTCTTGGCGCAATATCTGCGGTTCAAATACGCATTGAATGTGTATTTACAGAATTATTGGCAGCGATGAGTCTGAGACTCTTTTTCAATCTAGAACATATTCGATTATAATATCTATGAGGTTTGGCGGTTTATCGGTCTCTTCAAAAACTTTTCTATTTCAGATGAGACGACTTTCTCCTCAAGACACAAAAGTGAGGATTACGGCTCCTCAGGTTGGCGATTGTCACGTGGTTTATAATTTAAATTTTTTCGTTGAGAATTTTAAATTTTTTCGTTGAGAATAAGGGCTGTCTTAATTAGTTAATTTTACTGCAGCGAAGAGAATGGTTTTGGGATGATAAATAAATCTAAAGAATAAAGAAACGATAAAGGTGGGGACAGTTTTTTTTTGTGGGAGAGTTAGCTGCTCTGCGCTGACGTTACAATTACTGCTTGAGTGACAACCTTAGTGAGTTAGGATAGCTATACCAAGAAGGTGCGTGGTCCCGAGTTCCTACCTCAGCCTTTTATATGATTGGCACTAGAAGAAGCACCCCACCTGTGCTCGAATTCATGAAAACCTAACCAAGCTAGCCAACGATGGCCCACGGGATTGACTGACCAAAAGAACAGGTAATGTTAAGATGCGCGGGTCGTCAGAGTTGGTTTACTAATCTGGTTTTGCCCAGTTATTCGTTCATGAATCATAGCCCGAGTGAATATATCGCGAGTAGCCATCAGAGAATGCAAATTTTGGCCATATTGAGGTCATGCCCTGTGTTGACCATATCGAGATTTTCTCTTC
>KN768224.1:0-10176 GCA_000816745.1 Ancylostoma duodenale | reverse complement strand
CTGGACTTGTAACAGAGCAAGTCTTACGAGTTGTCACGCTTGAACCAGAGCCTACCTGGAGCGCGGAGAACGCCAGGCATCGGCTGTTTTATGATCCATTTGCCATTCTCCCAACCTTTTTTAGAATTTAAAAGGTCTGCCTTCTATTTTTTCACTTTCAGATAGCCAGTTCCCATTTCCTTCATATTTGTTACAACTCTCACCGTTTATTCTTTCGCTGAGTGATTTTGTCTTGCGAAATCCGAATTTGACTTCAGTATGTTAACGACCTCGGAAACCACAAACTGGTCAACATTCTCGAGCTCGAAATTTTCCGTGGGTACTGCCTATAAGATCCTCCGGGTTTGTTTTTCCTTATGGCCACAAAGCAATTCAATTGTTTTGCTCTGCATTGCCTGGAAAAACCTTTGATACAAGCACTGCTTCGAAATGGTGGAACCATTTTTCAAACTTCACAAAAAAGAACTATTTCAACCTGTTCAGAAGAAAAATGATCTCGCTCTCGTACTCAACGTTTCTCATCGTTCATTTCCACATGCGAACTCAGAAAATGTAAACAAAAATGTCGTGATGCCAAAATATTTTCTCATTTTCGTCGTTCCATCTTGGCACAAAAGATTTTCCTGCCTCCCTTCTCCAGACGTACATATCTCATATTCCGTTACTTGTTCGTTTTTAATCAGTCGTTACTTATATATTCTGCCTTGTTTTTCCGTAACAGGGTGGTCACAGACATTCTGCTCTGTTTTCAGCAACAGTGCAGTCATCTCATTCTCCGCTCATCTGCTAGCAGGCCAGCGTAGCAAACAGGAAAAAACATTTTTCTGGAGATTTTCAGTTTCGCTCACTATGATAGGGATTTTGCCAAAATCGGAGCGTCTTCATTTGCAGAAATGGATTCAAAGCTCCTAGGAAACTTCAGGAATTTCGAGAACTAGTGCGTCTGATTGCATTCAGTCTAGGTTTCTTTTCAAACTTCATTTGGATACTTGCCCAGCTAAATGTGCCACTGTGCAAACAAGGAACAAAAAACGAGGGATCTTGCTGCATCTCAGAAAATATGCATTTGCATAATATCTCCTGAATAATGAGTTCATTCAGTCTGCTTCCTAGGATGTGTTCGACCAGACGATCGTAGCTGCCATTGGAACGGTACCAAAATAGTCGTCATGTGAGAACATTTTGGTTTATGATCGTGCGGATCGACCCTAATAACGCACATCTCTATGTGGTCTCGTCCATATTCCATTTCCTTTTCATTTCGCATAAAATGTGGTGTTCGATCGCTGAGCAGCAATTCAGGATTAATTTGGTGCAGCAAACTCATAACAAGAATTCGTTGCTTCCTCTGCTTCCTCAATGTCGTCACTGTTTTGCTACAATGGTCCCTTGAAATGTCATGCATTCGATCGAAAACCGTGAAGAATTCTCCCGATAAGCTTGTGAAAAATGTTAACCATGGTCACAGTTTTTCCATTTCTGGAAACGGCCGATTTTTTCCTCCCTAATAGTGGGTGGGGGGGGGGTTCCCTTCGTGTCTTCGTTATTGTGCGTTTTTACTGGTTTAGAGCGTTCAATAATGAGAATCGTGGGCTGGTACTCTAAATTTCTCGTTTATTCACATTTCTTTTTGTTTCATTGTACAAAAAAAAGTTAACATCTAAACTAGCACATTTCAGAATATTACATGGAGAAATTTTCGAAAAAGTCAGGAAATGAAACCTTCCTTCCCAAGCTCCCAAATTTCCAGAACATGAAACAAATCACTTTTTTGCTTTTTCTCTCATTGTACTGGTTTTCTGTTTTTTTCTTCTTTCGCTCAAAATTGAAGAAATAATCTGAAGGTTGGAAAATTGGATTTCTATCGTTTTCGTTCTAAATTATGCCGAATGCTTCATTTCTAAAAATTATGGGTGCGAAAAAAACCCAGCTGTTTGAGTGCATGTGTCGTAATGTATTCCCAACAAATGAGGGATGAAAAGTTAATTAAAACCTCCCCCTCCCCGCGGAGGATGGGTAAATTTTGAAAATAATTAACAAAATAGATAAAAATTTTATATAGGCTTACTTCTCATCTCTGTTCTCTCCCTCTCTTCTTATTTTTGTTATAATTTTTTGATTGTTCATTTTCAATTATTGAGTATTAAAATCGACACTTGTCGTATTTCGTATTAATCCATCCGAGTCCTTGGAGTGGCAGAGTTGCCTTTTCTCTTCTCATGCCCCCCCCCCCCTCCCTTCCTCGCTTGCCACCCCTCCTCCGGTACCGATATTTACTCCTGTTGTTCGTGCATGAAGCCATTACAAACAACGAGAAGAACTTACGTATTGGCCTTCCGGCGAACCCATGGTTCATTGTTCGGAGAGCTGTTCTCCGAGTCTTCCTTTATCATCGCCCCCTCTCTGTTAATGACAGCTTCCTTGTCGTCGTTGTTTCTCATTAAGTAGTATATCCCCTTGCGGTTACATTGACCACTTCATGACGTTCAACCTAGATAAGATAAGTGCACTGTTATTATGCTTTTCCTCAGGGATCTTCAACAGTTTTTTCCCCCTGAAGTTCGCCAGAGTACTTTTCGTTGCTTTGATCACTCTCCATGCTTTCTCATGTGAACCACTTGAATGGCTTCATGTGTGAAACCTCGAGAAATGTACTATATTGGCAGGAAAAGTCATTTGAAACTATGCCACATATAATTGGACTGCTCAAAGGAGAAAACAGGACTAAAGTTCCATCAAGAAATCGGAAATTATTTGAATTGTGGTGTGTTGGTTGCAAAACAAGGGAAACGGTACCACATCAGCATCAACTTGTATTTGACTTTTTAAATACGATACCCATGGCCAATTAGTGTTTTTGGGCTTGCAATAGCCTTCATAACCATTTGCCTTGCTTTTCGCCTAATTTTGACGAACCAAAGGAGTGCTTCTTGGGCGATTTTTCGCAGCGCCATAATTGAACGTAAGCTATAATTGCAGGGTCCATGATGTTTCGTTAGTTTTTAATCCACTGATAAAAAAAACTTTCTATCTCTGCCCTTAGAAACTTACTTTACTCCAGAGATCATCCGAGAAAATTTAATTTGTTCTGCTCTTTATGGAGCACTCTGAGTGCATAAAAATAAATAAATAAAGTGTGCGGCTTTTGCGTCTTGTGCTTGGAACGAAATCGAGATTCTAGCACTGGATGGAGAGGTGGTATAAATACATATACTATACTTGGTGGTATAAATATAATATAATATATATGTTCTATACTTGGTGGTATAAGCGTAAGATTTTTTGATCAACCTCTTCGCAGACCTCTGATGACGACGATAATGTCGAAAGGCGAGATCCAACAGGGAGCTCCATCTAAAAAACTTCAAAGGCACAAGAATAAATTGCTAGTAAATAGGTGAAGTTTCTTTTGAAAGTTTGCCAACCCCTTCCCTTTGTCTTTCACCGGTTCGCCTCTTCTGCACCTCTTCTTCCAATTAAGTTCTACCCTTTTGAAAGGATATTTCGGTAATCTGGCTCGTATGCGTTGAAACGTGAATCATCTCTATTATCTGCCTGAGGCTGCAACGAGTTTCCGGAATGTAAACTATTATATTTTTAACTTGCAGCACAGACCTCCTCTATGCGACTACTCATCCTGAAGGCGGCTCGAGGGTAAAGGCCGAAATACAAAAGTGGGATAGATAAAAGCTCGGCGAGACAACAACTCACTGCGTCGCCTAATGCTTATTTACGCTGGGTCTTCCGAAACCTGGAATGGTCCCACACCTGGCGATTTGGCTACCTTCAACCTTTTTTTTTGCAAAAACAATTAGAAGGCGTCCCATGGGAGTGTACGTGTTTCAAAAACAACTAACGTGTTTGTTCTGTTAGCAGCTTTGAGCTTTTGTGTTCTTTTGGCCTAATTAATATCTGCTCCCGGTTTCTTTGAACTCGTACCACGAGTATTTTTACTCTGTTGGTAGTACGACTGCCTAGTTTGGCCTACTAATCAGCATGAGAGAATTAATTAATGGAGAGAAAAACATGTTTCGTTTATTTCTGCTGCTAGCGTATACTTTTGATATACTTGTTTTGAGAGAGCAGGGAATTGGCACGTGATGGTATCACCAGTGTTTAATAGCTGTCCTTCTGAGCTAAATATTATTCCCTAATTGTGGAAATTGGTCAGCAGAAGGCTTGAGCTACTCCGCCCATCTTCTTTACTCCTCGATTCAACGGCAACGACCAATCTACACCAACCCATGTAGAGGTATAAGAGCTCCAAATGAACATTTACAACTTGATTATATGTGGGTTCTGTGACGTCTGTGTAGTGGCGCAGATTGAGTTCTGGGAAATTGAATGGCCACTCGATAAAACCAGTACGTCTTAAAATCTGATTCCTTCCCAATCCTGGCACAGACGTAACCTGTGCGCTGTGGCACTGTCCTGGTAACATATCCAGAACCATTTCCCGCTTGAGTTCATCTCAGAGACAGAGCATATCCCTTTCGAAGCAAAACCATTACGATGGTCAGCTCTGTACTATTAGGTATGTGAAAAAGTTTCCGCCCTTTAGCGCTAAATAGTTATAATAGTTAAACATCCTTGCAAATGCTTTGTAAACGCAGCGGAGTTTTATTGGTTCGACATGTGTCAATAATATTAAGTACACATTTGTTTCGATTTGCGTCAACATCGTTGTGTTTTACAGTGAAAATCATGTCGAATTTGAGCCAAATAAGCATTTTTTGCCACAATAATCCTACCGTAACCCTACCCTACAAACACGGGTTTACGGTACAAAATGGATTCTATATTCGTGCTCAGCACCTTAAATAGCTCCTCTGTACAAAGTTTCGGTGGAACAAAAATTTGTTTGAAAATTTTGGGTCCTCAATTAGGAGTCGTGCTTTTTTGACACATGTCACAAAAGCCGTCAAGGAAACGCTTGAAACACTTCGCTGGGATGTGCTACCCCATGCTGTTTATTCAACAGACTGTGCCCCGTCAGACTAACGCTCGTTTCGGTTGACATCCCACAGGCTTTCCAAGCAGCGCTTCCAATCTTTCAAAGATGTCGAAAAATAGTGAAGGAATGGATCGAGTCGGAGGATGAGGAGTTCTACCACTGCGGCGTCCTTCTTCTCCCACAAAGATGGGAATAGGTTATAGCCAACGATGGCCAACACTTTGATTGATGTACATACATATCTGCTTTTTCAAGAAAGACTCAATTTTGCTTAAAAAAGGGCGGAAACTTTTTCACATACCTAATACTACTTATGTATTACTGTCACCTGTGCCGCCTGATCGGCTAGGTTCTCGACTCGACTGCGGCCAAAGTTGCGGTGACCGAAAATCGAGAAATTTGAAGATTCCAAATCTGAGTTGACATTGATTACCGAACTCAATGTAAAGATGGTTCTCCAACGTCAAGAAAAGGAAGTAATCAGGAGCAACTGGATCTGTTGACCACAGTGAATAGGACAGAGCTACCCAGTCCAGATCTTTGGCATTTTACCCGACGTCGTTCCACAGTTTGAGGATGACATATGCTAGAGAGGTTACAAAGTTTCCCCCGTTAGGAGCATTTTTCTCTAGACCAGTCAGCCTCTGGAGTTGTGAATATCGCAGATAGGTGGTGTTCCACTCCGCTTCCGGAGCATTTCCTGGCAATTGCATCTCCTGGAAATCTGCTCAACTATGTCGTGGTGTTTAGCTGGCCAAAGAATACTGCTAAAACATTATAGTATTATAAGAATTCCTTGGAAATCCTATGGCCGAGAAATTTTTGCTGCCAAGACAGCGATGAACAAATATTTATAGTGGAACGAGTTGCTTATTGCTCGTTTTTCCTCTATTTCCAGGTGTTTTGTCAACGTGCAATACATAGTTCTATCAAAGCTGTCTTGCTACAAAGATGTTCTCATCATTTTCTGTTCTACGCGAATTGCCTGCGTTGCAAATGAAAGTTCCAGAATGAAAACTCATATTCGACAATTGACAATTGCTTTATTTGGCCTTTCATCGCAGGGCGAAACGTCCAAACATACATATTTCTGACTTAATGCAGCTAGGTTTCGACATGTGGATAAATCTGATGAACATGTTGTATGCTGCAAATTCATAGTCATTTATTGCCAGGGAAAATGAGACTGTGATTACCTGTAATTTCATCCCTGTAGAAATCATAGCTGATGTTTGTCGATCCATGCTACTGCAGGACGTATTGCTCTAACTCTAGGCTTTATAACGCGAAAAAAAGCTCATGTTTGCATTTGTGCTGGTTTGAATTATTAAATTCAAACGGCGCAACCATTACTTCAGAACACTGCGTTTAACTTTGAAATTACTTTTTACAACGTCATTTTTTTTGGGAATCTGGCCACCTGCATGAAAGAGACCGCAGCATTTCCTTTCTCCTCCCTCCCCCCCCCCCCCCATAACCAGCCACCGTTCTCCTCCGTCACATGCATCATCGTAATCATCGGAATTCCTAGGAAATACACCGCCACGCCGGAAATACGCCCAAAAAGGTTTTTGTTCGCCCCAGAATAATGTGAATAGAAAATTTCAAAGAATTCCTGTAAATTTATATCTATACATAGTTTTCAGAGGGATCGGGTACGTCTATAATATTTTGAAATAAGAGATGGAATCAGGAAGTATTACTAGAAATATGCGTTTAGGGATGAGCGGATTTCCGAATTTGATGTTGTTATGTCTCGGGATTCTGGCGTCGTGCGAATTTCTAGCTCTAGTTTTCTGTAAGATTGGTAGTGGCTGAGTCACCTCCAGTCATACATACTGTTCTTATTCCTCCAAATTTCCCATATATGGAAAGTCTTAGAAATTCCGGTCTCAAAACTTCCGGTCTTACGCGATACTTCCACCCTTCCGTGATGCGAGTTAACAAGGAGGTCATTTAGCTTCTTTAGACGTCAACACGGACTTTTCAGCTCTGGGATTAGGAGAAATCAAAAAATAGAGCCTGATCGGCATTTCGTGCAAATATGTAGTTCTCTATATGTACTGTCTTTCCTAACAATATCTTCTGCTCTCCTGTTCATCGGGCTTAATTTCTGTGCTATTGTTCCAGCCTCAAATCCATCCTCGTTCCAGGAACGGTGACATGCTTTTCGCGCTCTTCTTCGGAGCCACTTCCTTGTATCCAAAGTGAGTGTTTCTACAAATACGTGTCGTATCTCAGAATTAGGCCTTGGATGCTCCACTGAGATTACCCGGGGTAAACGTGCTGATGCCCATGTTAACGATGGGCATGTTTGCGGTCTGTTCAAACGCTTACCCTCGGCAATCGCTACGATGAACATGGCCTCAGGAAGTACATACCTGTCCTCCTTTTAGCCCACAAATGTACAGCTGCACTGGAACACCAGACAAACTCTACCCAAACCTATACATTGGCTTACTTTACCTACTACTGGGTATATTCTATCAACTCATGTATATTCCATGTATTATTGTGATGTCTAGGCCGCCACTGTTCCAGATGCCTTGCTTTAAGATAATGGTGAGTTTTTTTTTTCTTTTCTCCCATTCGATCATAGCGACTGAAATCAAGAAAATCATTTTAAAACGGCAGAAAAATTACAATGAACTTTCAAAAAATAATTTTTCCGCAAAATAATTCAATATAAGAAATTAACTCTGCTATCCAATAGATATTCCCGAATATTCTTACTGATTTAGTGACCATCTGAGTAGATTTCTGGAGCTATGATGATTTCACCTACTAAGCACACTTTAGTGGAACACCGGGCAAAAAGGGTACACTACACCTCACATTCACGTATTTGCTCGATTCTGAGATTTTTACACAAAAAAAATCACAAGGAGAAGCTAATTACAGTGACATATCTGATTCCCTATAAAGCTGTTGAAAACCTGATGTGAGACACTACCTTGAAAGCAGTGACGAATATCTAAGTTCTGACAGTGACAGAGCCTGCAAAAGTTCAGGGAAGAACTCAGGGAGTAACCTCCTTACAACTGAATTTTATCAACAATGAGACTTTCAGCTCCAATTGAGGAATGACTTCAAGTAGCTACTGGACCCGTTCATTCTGACAAGTCATGCAAGAAACTCCGCATTCAGCATGACACATTAATCATATCTGTCGCATTAGGTGGTCATCAAGCCTGTACGGTCTAAACATGCATTAAACAATTTGCTCCAAATAGACCCCTTACCTCGCATTCTATCCGCAAATAAGAAGTAAACAACGTCAAAATATAATACAATCGTGAGCCACCATGATGCTCATGGGATAATTCCGCCAGAATAGCACGGCTTTAGAAGTGGTTGCCCATTTTTACGCAGATGCTGGGATCTCCAAATGATTGGACAAACGAAGTCAGTCAAAAACGAAGGATAGGTGTCATCTATTTTGACTCTGAGTTTCCATAATTAAGGTCTACATGGGAATCGTCGATGTGACCTGTCTATTCATTTGTGCAGATTTGGCTGGAATCTGGCAAATCAGTGGACAAGTGTTCTGCCACAGCCCTATCTTCGCCTACATTGCAGGAAACATATCTATGGGTGAGTTTTTACGAATAACTATGATACAGTTTATGTAATCCACGTGTTCCATGTCTACATAAAAGATAAGCTATTAATGATTTTTCGTATATTCTGCTTTTTCATTTCCCTTCAAAGATGTTAAATGTGTTCTTATAAAAACAGCGTGTGACTGCTACACATTATTCAGGTCTATGGGCGGCTACTTGTTTCTGCTGTGTATTTCTTGCCTTCAACCGAACATGGGATCTCTGCTGGCCTACAAAAACCTATATCTTTGAAGGTAGGCGCATACGAGCACATGATCATGCACATACAGTTTGTGTCAATGACAGTTCGTTTTCCGCGGGCATGGAGAGTACGCGGCGCGACCGCTTCGCTCGCGCTGGAATTGACGCTGTTAGGGCAAATTAGGGCTTGTCAATTATTTTCTCATCGTTTTTGATGTTAGCTATCAAGGAAACATACTACATAAATATCACATAAAGAGTATAGTATGTTGTCGCGGAGAGGATCCTAACGCGAGCGGAGCGGTCGCGGCGCGTATTTCTCGAGGCCGCAGAAAATGCACCCTCGTTGGCGCTTACCGCATGTAGCACTGAAGAAATAACAATTTTTTGCACCATTTTTCCACATGCAGGTCCTCCAAACATCAAAGAAAAAGTTCCCATAGATGTTGTGCATGAAAAGAGGGCACTTCAAAAACTGACCCCTTATTTGATACCCAGTTCTGTATTGTGACGTCATTTTTCCCTCTCACATTATCGCAGCTGTGGAAGGTGAACCATTCAGAACCTTCTTGAGTCCTGAATGCCTTCTCGATTCTTTAAATCTTGTCTATTCGAAGCCGTCCGGATTCAAATATGTCAGATAATAAGCACTGCCTGTACAGCGGCGCAACCCCGGAAACGCCCGACAATCAGCGCCCAGCTGGTCTGCCGCATCGCGTAGCTGGTACGGCGCGGCCCCATTTTGTGCGATGCAACAGCGACTGACAATCACTGTACTAGTTGTATTCGATGAATTAGATTCACCTACGTATATCCACTCCGTAAAGTATTATAATTCTGTGCCATTTTTCAAGTCGACTATGCTTCATTTCACATTCCGATGAGGGCCATTAACATGATTCGCATGCAAATGGTAGTTTTCTGCCGGAATCTGTTCTTTTTTCTTCGAAAATAGCATCTGTAGCATGTGGAGCACATACAGTAAACAATCTAAGGCGGCGGACCACGTCAAGGATGTTGAGTTCGCGTTGAACGTATAAATTATGTATGTATCTTCATGTAAATACCGTATTCGTGTAAAATAGTATTAGGGTACAAAATGGACGATGTTGAATCCGTGATCTAAATTTCAATCGATTCTCCTAGCTGCAAAGTCGAGAAAAACGAAACACGAAAACCGGAAACTTCTGGGCCCCTAACGAGGAACAGTTTCCAAGGTTTTTCTCCTCAAGATATGTACGTACAAAGAATTTTTTTGCTGTTTCAGGGAAATTCATGTGGTTCTGGTTGACGCTGCCCACTATATACTTCATGTTCTTCACGTTCTTCGAGCGACCTCTGCTGTACGATCCGAAGACCTTCACGTTTCTTTTCGACCCTCAAACCAACTTCTCAAAGTACATCGATCCTACTTTTGTG
>KN768218.1:0-10574 GCA_000816745.1 Ancylostoma duodenale | reverse complement strand
AGCCTTGCTGCCGGCCTCTCTCCTCAGCACCACCTCAAGCTTGCAGTGACGGACGTAGACGGAGAAGTGGTGGCGGTTCATCTCTGAAACACGAGGTCGTTCGTATCCCACGTCAAGGACTAGTATAGTAATGCCTATAGTTTATTTCAAAAAAAAAAGCCTCAAAAGGGTATCTGTGGCTAATGTCTGCCTTCCTTACCTGCTTCTTCCAATATAAAGCACTTCTCTGTGCTTTTTCTTCTAAGATATCTCTTAATTGGTTTGTGTTACTTTATGAAACAGATCAAAACGGCATTCAAGCGACTAGGTAACTTTCACTGTCAGATTCTGTTCCCCGGATCTTCCTGAGCCCCGTGTTTCTCCCAATTCTTCCTCTATCCTGTCCCTTGCGAAAAATTTCTCTTCTAAATCGCTATAGCTGTTTGCCCCTCCTGCCGTTTTTACCCTATCATTATTCCCCAGAGGGAGCACAATTCAAAGTCCAACCAGTTAAATTTTTTAGACCACTCTTGTTCATGAATGTTCCAGCTCTGAATCATTCAACTCTTCGTTTTTGTTCGACTGGGAAAAGTTGCATTCGAAATTTCCTTGATAAATGAACAGATAAGTGCGGTCAACTGTACGAATGTTACTTGTTGCGAGGAGAAATCTCCAGGGGTAAAGGATGAAATGCTCGGTGTTGCTCACTTTTCAAGATGTGCTACACACCAATCAGAAACGCTAAGTTGTACTTAGAATTACTTATATTACTTACTTATACATATTACTCAAAATATTTTTCATTGTTCTTATTAATTTTGTATTATTTATTTATGGTACTGTTTATTTAGTATTACGGCGCATTCGTCGTAATTAAGCGAGCTTCCCGTAAATGTTCAAAAAATTCTAACCACAATTCGCTGTGTTGAAGCAGTTGTATTTTTTTCGTTTTTATAGTGAAAGGGCAGTTTTAATGCACTCAACCTCAAACCGAAATGTAAGTGTTAGCACGTTGAATTTCTTCGCGTCTGGGAATAAAAAATAAGTGGAAAGTTGCAAGAAAGACCCCTTCGCGATATTTTGAAATTCGGCAATCCGGGAAAAGTCCCTGGCTCCCTAGAAACCACTAGAGCTACATCAATGATCACTGGAGTAATGCGTTTTTGTGGGTCATGAGCATAATGAAACGTGGTATTAAGTGTGATTGTTTACACTGATGTGACAGCGATAAACAACAAACAAACAGCACCCCTCATCATGAGCAGGTGCGTAAATTTGCCCAGTTTGCCTTTCAATGTAGTATAATACTCAAAAAAAAAAAACGGAGGACTGAGTGCTACCTTAAGGATGTGTTATGGGAGAGGAATTACCCGCCTTCTCATAGGCAACTCTCTGCTATTGCTTTTTTGGCACCCTCTAAGCCGCACAATTACGCTTGAAAGTGTCCTTTTTTGCCTGTAAATAAGGAAAGAGCTGCAGTAATATGATAGTCAATTAAGATATTGCTGCTGCCCAAGCCTTCGGATCACTAAATGGCATGTAGAGCCAAGCCGTTGTTTACCCTCCAGTCATCTAATCATCATCAACAAGGGGTGTTTTCGCCTTATGAGTCAGTCAAGTTGGCTGTTGTCGTGCGGGATCGTCGCCTTCCACCGCGGCAGACCCCTCGCCGCACGGGCCCGCATGCGGCTTTATTTCCTGGATGGAGAGCGTCAAGTGCGTGTGATCTGAAGCTCCATGAAAACACCCCGCGGCCGAGGAGGCGAAACAATCAAAAGTCCCCTCGAGGTAATTTCCAGTGAGTGCGGACGTCTAGCGAAAACACGACCACAGTACTTCCACGGTCGCCAGGAGACGAACTCTGATTTGTTTGGTGGCCGAGGGCGACGCAAGGGCTTCATTGCCCACGCCTGATTTGTGTAATAATCTCCTTATAAGGGCTATGTAAAGCGTGTACTCTACCTGCTTCGTCGGACTCGCAGAGGATGTTCTTCTTGTTCTTCTGGTCGTCCTTTGTGCCTCGTGCGTGCTTCATCGAGAACGACAACGAGAATCGATCCGGGACGATCTCTGGAACGACAGCTTACAATCGGCCTACTGTAGCCTCTTATACGGTAGCAGACCCCTCGCAAGTAGGTGTGTATGTGAATCCATCGACATGGAATTCATCGCGAATTCTGCGGTGAAAACAAAAACATCTTCACTCGCCGGAGCTCATGAATTTTTACTTATGACATGTGTGGTCGACACACAACCGCGCCCCACATAATGTTATGACTTTGAAAAAGATGGACGAGTAGTCAGCTCACCTGGAACATTCTGTTTCGGGACGATAACAGCGTTGGTGACGCCATCAAATGTCACGTCAGCTTCTGCTTCTTCTGGGAACACTGACTTCGAAGGAAGGAGGGAAACTGTGGCAGGGGAAAGACCGCAACTGAAAAATTCGGATATTCTCTTCCGTGTCGCCTGTTCGGGGATTTTGAAGAAATACCACCAAGAAGAGAGTGGGCATTATGAGCAGTACTGGATTACGTAAATCATGAAAACAGGTAAAAAGCTTAAAAGAAGGGTTTCCTATGAAAATTTTGACCACATTACCATTGGTGGCATTTTATCTATTTATTATTATATATTTGTTTTATTTCTTTGACGTTTATAGCTCCAGATTAAACGCATGAGAATTTTTAGCGAGCATAATAGTTCCAAGGTGAGAAGACAAGATCCAATCCCAGCTACATTTTTCCATCAAAAAAGTCGAAAGATGAACGACGAAAAAGAAGAGATGGGATTGAGACAATGTTGCAGGATGCGTGAACGTTACTGGAGAGTTCTAAACTTCACAATTATCTGTCGAAAGAAGACAAGTTCCTCCACTAGCAAAACCTGGTACATCTTGCTATCGTTACCGTATGTATCACACTTAGGAACGCATCAAAAACCGGATAATTTATTCCATTCAATTGAAAATTGGAGTAGCACTTCAAGTGTTTGAATATTCATAAAAGAAAATAGGTCTCGCGCTTTCCTTACCCTTCTTAAAAGGCGGAAGTGCTTTCTTCTGTTCGAGCCTTCAAATTTGCAACTTATTACGATTTACGAAATCCATGATTAGAATTCGAATATTTCTCTTATTTAGTCCTTACTTAGTCATCAGTAAGTGAGAAACGTCGCTTGAATAAAGTATATCTACAGGGTGCGGCTTATGTTCTCGGACAAGAAATTTTAATTTTATTCCTGCCTCAACAAAGGACCTCGAGGCTCATTAGCCCTAACATTCGGGTCCCCATCCCAGGTACTCCCTGTACCCAACATCTCTACAAGTTTCGAGACAGGAGTGCCAGGCTACGAAGACAAAACCACTTTTGACCATAGGCAAGAAGCTGTTACCCAGTTCTCAGGGAAAGAAGGTATAGCCGCCAATCGTATCCTATCTTAATCCTACAGAATTCCTCCACCCTCCAAAACTCTCACTGATTCCTTTCTCGGGTAAAATCGCTGTCAAGTACATCGCGAACTTTTCACGAAATTCGGCAAAGTGCTTGGAGGCTTGTAATGGTTTTAAAACTAACCACATTGGGCATCAGTCGTAATATCTTTTTAAGTTTCCTAATTTATTTATTTATTTATTTGTTTATTACACCACTGAGGGTGCGCAGTAATTAAAGTTATCATAATAAAAATCGCTTTGATTGGATCGCTTCCACATGAGATATAAAGAAAATTTTCTGTCTGGGAACATAGGCCGCACCCTGTTCATATGCCTGCTCGGAGACCTCTCCCACTTCAGAAGGGCGGAGAGGCCCTCCAGGAACGATCGTAATTTCCACTGGAAGGGCTGAGATTTCGAAATCTGAGGATACAGATTGGGAAATCTACAAAGACCAAGAACTCTCTTTCCCGAAATTTCAAGAAAATTGAAACGCCTGAGCAATAGGACGCGAGGTCTACAAATCTGTATCTTGTGGTCAATTACTACATAGCTGTAGAAAATTGAGGATACGTGTCCCTTGTCGGTGTCCGTCTCAATCCTCACCCCTACCTTTGAATCGTCTCATTTGAGAAGACAGTGTCCCTCGAGCAGCCCTTCGTCACATGTCCAGCCCGGAGCTTGACGGTGCTGTGTGCATTTTGTACGTCACAGGCGGATTCCTAGAAATATGAGACGGATTTGTGACAGATGAGCTCCTACTCAGTCCGCAGCTTCATGGAGCCGATGAATCCACGCTGTCACGTATTTAATCAGCTTGTTTTCAGCCGTCACAGATAACGCACGTACCTGTTCGCAGACGTGAGTCTGTACGTCCGGCAGAATCAGCTTCGGTCCATCGCCGGCGACGTAGCTGAGCCTGGAAGCGAAAAGGAGGTCAGTGCATGTCAATGAAGTCAGTGCAGGTGTCAAGCGTTGCGGACGTACCTGTCTGTCAGTCCGGTGTGACCTTGTGCGCATGTCTCTTTGACGTTCACTGTAACCAACGCACTCTTACTCCTCCTCATCCCGCAGTCGATGGCGACCACCGTCAGAATGTAGGACTTCGCTGTGGAGTAATTCAACGGCTTAGTGTTTCGTAGCACTCCCTGAAATGGAATCCTCCCGTCTGCACAAGTGTCTCACAAGAGTCCATCAACCAACTGAACACATGTACACATGAATGCGAATGTTTTCCGTACACACCTGATTGTTTATCGCGAACGGGAAGTCGTTGAGACCATTTGCGATCTCGAAATCACAGATCTGTCCATAGGGATTGCCGCAGTCGGCGTCGGTCGCCTTCAGCGTCGCGATTTCATCGTGGATTTTGCCTAAACTTGGAAGTTAAGAAGCTGACCAGGATGGGGTGGGCTGAAGCGTACCTTCGTCCACGGTGAACGTGTACCATGGGCTGTCGAATTCTGGCGAGTGGTTGTTCGTGTCCTTTACGGAGACTTTCAAGGCGACTCTGAAATGGAACGGAAGTCATAGTGGTTTCAGATTTCTTTTTAAAGGTGCATATGCAATGAGATCACTTGGTTAGATCACTGGTGAGATTTACGAAAGTCTCCCGAAGACTGTGATATATCCGCCTTTCCAAATGGGGCAGTTCTCTAGACAGGAACTGTTATACTATGCTAAACGACTCCCAGTTTTATGGTGGCAAGAAATGTTGGTGGCCAAGATTCACCATTTATTGCTGCCAGTCGGAGATGACAAAAAATTTACATAAGTCGCATTTTGCCTGGAAATCTCATCCAGTGTAAATGAGCGGAGAGCCTACCACCTTCTCGAGAACCTCCACGAATCCCACCGCAGTTTTTTTTTCGGGACTAGTTCGGGATTCCGCGGCCGGAGTGCATCACTAAGCTTACCCGGGGTAAACATGTTGATGCATGGTAAAGATTTGTAGACTTGGAGGTGTTAATACGTTTACCCTGGGTAACAGTGATAATGCACATGGCCCCAGAATATTCTTGAAGATTTAGAGATGGCAATATTTTTGTGAGCTAAAGACAGTTGGACAGGGACAATATTTTGTTGCTTTATTCCTTTCCCCTTTCGTCAGAGCTGTGGAGGGATTCGTGAATGTTTCCCGGAAGGTTTTAGGACTGCCGCTTATCTGGGGTGGACGAGTTTCTTGAGCAAGATATGATCGACACATACACACATGATTTATCTGGCTTATTTTACCAGCATGACACCGATTCGAACAGTCGCTTGGGTAAGCATACCCATCTTTGCCTGGAAATGTTGGCCACTTCAGAAACGCAAATCGGCCTACATCTTTCTGGGGACGTTCATAACCCCCGGCACTGATTCGCCATGAGCACCCCTTCCAGAATTCACTGATGCTTGGTCTGTGCTATTTCCGGAAGCGATTGTTTACCATCTCACGTAGTGGATTTGCAACATCAATAAGGTCTCAGGAAATGAAGCCACAGTCGAACAAAACAAATAACCAAAGCCTGGACGAGTTTTCTCCCTCTCCCTCCCCCAACTCCACCAGCTCCCCTCACATCAGGTGCTGCCACGACGCCACAACAGCCCAACCACCGGCCGCGGGCCCCACCCCATCCAGCCGCGCTCAACATGCGATCCATTCACGCTTGGCACTTGCGCAGCCGCTTAATTGAACTTTTAGCGCGATGGCACACAAAAACACTACCAGCCGCGAGTTCACTGGCCCGCCCGCGGGGTGTACACGCGGGCGGGGCGGGGCTAGTCGGTGTTGTGCCGCGGCGGCGACGAGCGCCGCACCCAAGTTACCGTAATCTAATAGACGTAATCATGCGCGGCGAAGATTTGCGCGCTCATTTGAATTGCAATAAACAGATTAATTGCGCTTCACATGGGCTGTGCGACGACGGGGATTACTCGCCGCGCTTCCCCCCGCTCTAAGTGGGCAGGGGAGGAGAGTGAGGAGAGGTGCGTACGGTTGTCTGTCACTCGTGGGCGGGGCTTCATCGTTGTAAATTAGAGCGCAATAGTGTTTGACTGCAAAAAAAAGCTATAGCTCTATTCCATGGTAGGTAAAATCCACCACAAATATATAAAGAAGGTTTCTAGTCAAAATTTGAAAAAAAAAAACTACCTTAAAAGTGCTACAAACAGGGTCAGCTCACACCTACAGGGCCCCTCCTCTTCCTTTCCACCCTTTTAACCTGCGAATAGCCGTCAAATAAATGTATAAGGACGATGAAATAACGCAGTGAAACGGTGTACAACTGTATAAATCCCTAGTAAGGATATGGCATGTTTCAAAAACAACGACATTTGAGTGTTTGTGCCTATGGTCAGAACTTCTCACCTGCCTCTCCGAATACGGCA
Organism: Ancylostoma duodenale; assembly: GCA_000816745.1. NCBI lineage: Eukaryota > Metazoa > Nematoda > Chromadorea > Rhabditida > Ancylostomatidae > Ancylostoma > Ancylostoma duodenale. The sequence continues at coordinate 3,793 of KN768218.1, read as the reverse complement.
CTATTTCTCACATTCTCTCTTTCTCTAATATCTTCATAGCTATGTTCATCGGTGGTACACACTTTATTGACGGAAATTTTGGCGAAGAACCATAATTATTTTTGCACTGACCTGATATCCCGTTCATCCCGTTCTGCACACAAATCCCCCACCTCCTACGTTAATACGATCACCCCACCTCCTCCTTACCCTCTCCCCCACTGGATGTCCTATGGTGTTATGTTTAACTCTGACCATCCAATTGTTCCCAAAGGTACCACTAAAGGAGCAACAGTTAAACTTACGGTTCACTTCTGATCCCGTCGTCTTCACAGCGAACCGCCACCACCTGCAGGTTGTATTCGCTCTTTCGGCAGTCAAGGTTAGTGGCATCCTAAAAACGTAATGATTAGGAGCAACATGTGCAAGCTTAACCTTTAAGGCATCAACGATCTCGATGTCATTGCCGGGTGACATTCATGAAGTCTTACTTTAGGAAGCAGGCAATCAGTAGATCCCGTTGCCGGGAAACAATAAATTTTGTGGCTGAAGCTTCGCGGTATGAGTCATAGCGATAAGAAGAGCGAGGATGAGGAGGATAGGATCCCTAATGCCCCAAGACAATGACTAATGTGATAAGAAGTTTCTAGAAATCGAAAAGTAAATGCGCATACCTTGACTCGGATGACAGCCGCTCCTGTGTACTGGTCGATGACTTGCACGTCGAACGGCACATCCTTCTCCGAAGAGGTTAACAAGTACTTGCAAACAGGACCTGCAATAGGAGTCGTGACATTCTCAGGAGAAGTAAATAGGCAGAGATTGTTGTCTATTTAATTAGTTTGTTATCTATTTATTCATCTGTAAATCATAATTTATGCGCTCGATACCAGAAATCCATTCAGAATCCAGCCATTTCCGGATTTCATGGAAATCCCTAGTGGTCTCCGAATGGTTAGCTACTTCTTGGGATATTATGTGACTCCCACAAACACCAAATTATTAGCATTCTGGGATTGTTTAGAGACGGCAAAGAAGGAAGTTCCTTTGCCTAGGTGCGTCGAGGTATGCGGTACTTCCTAGCGCCACCTGCGATTCGGGTTGCCAAAACATGAAAACAGGAAACATGTACTCCCCAAGAGGTGTAAATGAAGCGATCGAGATTTCCTTATGGGGAAAATTTCCTGTTCCACATGATTTGCTGAGCTGTTTATTGCAAAGACGACAAGGACTCGCAGTACATAATTAAAAACGCCGCTATTGCAAACATCCTCCTGAGATGCAGAGATCTCCAAGTGTCACCGCTGGCCAGACACTTCCGGGCCAGACTTCCTACCCGCCAAGTTAAATTAGGATCGAATAAGCTGTGAAATGTATTCGATATCAAGTTTTTCAGTCCAGATAGCTTGGAATCCCCATGCTCGAAAAAAGTGTAGTGGAGAAAAAATAACGAGGACGGTAAGGTCTTCTCTTTTTCGAAATATCAAACATTTTTGAATCATTGCCTAAGCTACTAATAAAATTTTCACATTATTAAGTTTCTGTTCGGTCCTAAGTATGCGTCCCAGGATAGCCAGTCCAGCGAATTACCTATGCGTGCTATCGGATGAGTGTTCTACACGCCAATGCTGCCCCGGGGGTCACGATCGATCCGAAGCAGTGGTGGTCCGCGATGAAATTGCCCTTTTAGCATGACGAATCAGAATAGCATCATCTTCTTCAAAGGACTTGTGATGGAGCACTCGTGATGGAATATATGATTTTTTTGGGAGTGAAGGCCCAGGAAAATGGGAAGGGGTCATGGAAAGTAAGCAATAAATACAAGGACATTAAAGGACAGACACATCTCAACTTCTGGTTCAAAGTAGCCCAGTGTGGGCAGAGCAAATGAAAGGAAAGATATGGTAATGTGATGAAATGGAGCATTAATCTCGAAGGATTCACGAGGTCTCGTTCTTTTTTTTTGATTTGCTATTTGTCCGGGATTACAGAAAATTCTGTGGCAATACATAATTTTGTTTACAAACCGTTTCGAAACATTTTCTTCAGAGTGACCTTGCTAAATCCTTACCGAAAAGACGAGTAAAGCGCCACTGACCTGTTTCTGCCACGATCTGAAGATCGGGAACTGTGTTGAGGACGTTCTCGTCCTCGCGAATATTCGCCACTAGCTGATCAGCACCATGCAGGTCTATGATCGGAACTGAAACTGATAAAAAATTAGGGGTGAGAGGATCTGTTGTCGATTTCACAAGTGTTGTCCTCATTTCAATCATTTGAATAATAAGTAGGTACTCCAATATTGTTTTTTTTTATCACGTTCGAGTGAGGTGATATCCTACTGAGGACTGAAAGTTTGACAAAGGTCGAATTCAAAGTACATGCGGCGCAAAGTCGTTATACTACTACTAACGTAGTAGTATAACGACTTTGCGCTTTAAAATGATTCCGAAGAGAACCATTTACTATTCTAATTTTCGTAGTGAAACAGTGGGAAAATATTTCAATCTACGTGGCTAAATAACGTCGAGAAAACCACGTTATGTGAAAAAAAAATTAAATTTTTTCTCAATTATCTAACTTTTGCATTCCTTAAAATTTATTCGATATTTGAAAACATCAGAGCAAAAAGAAAGGTGCACTGTTATTTTCCCACGCGTGTTTTGAAAATGATAAAAAATATCGGAAATTTCTTACACGCTAACCAATTATCCACTTGCTCAAACACCCCCCCCCCCCCTCATCAAATACATTCATATGCTACATGAACATCATAGCTAGAATGACGCCTGCTACTGAAGGATAGAAATGACACGCGGATGACGAGCTTACCCTCCAAAAATGAGTACATCCGAGCGTATGTCACTACCGTAGTAGCACTGAAGGCCGGAGTATTTAGGTTCCGGATAAAAACTCTAGGAAATCGTTTTTGCTGAGCCAAAGCTATTTTGGTGAATGTTACAGCAGGAGTTTTAAAAGGCTATAGGAGTTAGAGGCATTAAGAAGCGAAAAAAGGGCTATTTGCTCCATTTTGCAATGAGCAATGGGAAAACTCACTTGTAATTTGAATAATTGAATTCAAAAACAACAGCAATGTAAAACACCAATGAAAGCACATAGATATCTGAAGCTAAATTAAGCGTAAATTTTCGAACATTTCGTGGAAAAATTCAACTCTTGCTACTATGTACACGCATTTTGTGTATTTCTTCTGAAAGATTTTCTGTTTGTTTAGCACTTTTATTTGCTGACCAATTAAGGCATGCCCTAATGATATACTAATAACTAAGTGAATAGCTAAACAGCAAAGGGCAAAGGATGAAATTTACATTCTTTTTAGATACATTTGAAAGCCTTATTCGAGAGAAACTAGATGGAAAGCTTGAATGGCTGCCAAGTTTCATACTCCCCTAATCGCATTTCTTTCTGTTTCAAATAACGAGAGAAGCGTGCTGTTTTCACCAATGAATTGAAAATTTTTCGCTCTCATCTTTTCATTTAGTTCTACATTCTACAACCTACTTTTAGTTTGGTTTGCTGTACGTACGCAGCTCTCTTAAGATATTTCATGTTGAAATGGTAGCTCTTGTTTTGGTCATTGTGGCGCTCCTTGAGTACAATAAATAAAATATTAACCCATTGACGACCGCGCCTTTTTCGTACGCTTCCACATTTTCTCAAGTTTCGGCTCCTTTTTCCGCTCGGAAATTTTTATAAAAACTCCAATATAGACTTTTATAATTGCGATGACACCTACGTATTATTGCATTACTACCTAAGAAAAACGTTGAAACAACTAAGACTCAATAACCGC
>KN768215.1:0-10282 GCA_000816745.1 Ancylostoma duodenale | reverse complement strand
AAGCCGTTCCCAAGGTATAGGAGGATCACGATGAATCGATAATTATTGATTGATATTGATTATTCAGGGACAAGCCCTTGTGCTGGAGGTTGAAGTGGAAGGACAACCAAAGAAGGTGAAATGGTACAAGGCCGGTAATGAGCTGAAGGATGCGAAGACTGAGGATCTTGGCAATGGAAAGTATCGTCTTACGGTGCCTGACGTAAGTAAATTATTGATTGATGGGTCGGATATTGATTAGTGGGGCAAGCACAATATTGATCTATCTCTTTCTCCCTATCGATTCTTCCTTGGCTAACGTGCAGGCGAAAAAATTTTATAGAAGCTTGTGGATAGTGTTAGTTTTCATGCTCTTCAGAAACATAGCTTCGGAGTAACAAATCGATTATCGATTTTTCCACATCTTCGCCGCTAAATTTATGAAATGAAATAACCATTATTGAAATATCGATTTTTAACCGGTTTACCTTTTCCAGTTCAAAGACTCTGATGTTGGCGAGTACAGTGTCACTGCTGAAAATGATGTCGGTGAAGTGGAAAGCAAAGCAAAGGTAAATTTTCCTCGATTTTCTAGATTACTGTATTTAGGAAAATTAAATGCACCACATAATTTTGCCCCGCGTTTGTTACCTAAGCACCTACATTTCATAGCTTAAAAAGGGCTACTAGGCCCTCTATTTTACTTTTTCTTCTGGTTCAAACTTTACAAAAATCAAAATTAAAATCAAATGCTAATTAATATCCTGCATACCGTATCTACCACCTATAATACCGTATCCCGCAGGTCACCGTCCAAGCACCCGACGATGGCAAAGGCAAGCCACAAATCGTCTCTGGCCTCGTGCCAACCACCGTTAAACAAGGCGAAACAGCCACGTTGTCGGTGAAGGTTAAAGGACCGGTTAAGTCTGTGAAATGGTACGGTAACGTTGTTTCTTAGGTATTACGTGGGACAAAATTTTGAAATTTAGGTACAAAAATGGCAAAGAGGTGCCGGATGCGAAGACCACCGACAAAGGCGATGGAACCTATGAGCTTACTGTGCCAAATGCACAGAAGGAAGACGCGGCTGAGTACAAGGTATTCTATGGTTATTGATTTTTTATGTGCAGGTGCGCTTAACGCGTAGAATGGACTGGTTAGATAGTGTGCGTTGAGACGAGACGCAGAGAAATTCTTGCAGAATTTGTTTTTTTTCGTAAATTTCAGGGGACAAGGCTGTAGATACTTGGAAAATTTTTTCGTATTACATTTTCTAACTGTATCTTCACTTCTGTGAACTTCAATCATCCCAGCTAGAGATAATGTTATTGGTGAGACGCAGAGAAAAAAGTGTTCCCTCCTAGGTTGTGGTCGCCAATGATGATGGAGACGCCGAATCTGCTGCAGCGCTCACAGTTAAAGTGCCACAAATCGAAGTCGTTAAAGGACTCGCAGACATTACCGTACCCCAGAAGCAGACCGGAACGTTGGAGATTGAAGTCAACAAAGCACCGAAGCAAGTGAAATGGTGGGTTTGGCGCTCTACTGAGAATACGTGCTCCACTGATAATCCCTCTACCTACTGCAGTTTTCGGCGAATATTGCTTAATTTCCTAGTTTTTTTTTCGGGCAATATCGATTAATACTTCTTATCGATTCTCACTTATTGATTTTTACCCTTCAGGTACAAGAACGGCAAAGAGATCACGCCATCCGACAAAGCGCAACCGAAGAAGGTTGACGAAAACAAGTATCAACTTGTTATTCCTGATGCTGGAAAGGATGACACCGCTGAATACAAGGTATGGCAAGCAAACATGCGGCTACGGTAACCACTAATCAATAATCGATCGTCAATTTGCGTCGTTGGAGTCGCTACTTACGGGCTTTGTGGGGACGGGGACGGGGGTATATTTCTTTCAGGGAAATCCATGACGTTTGCTTTATTTTCGGTCTGCTAGTACGGAGATTCTCTATTTTTTGATTTGACAGACATTTCGCAATTTATTTCAAAATTTAAATGTGAACCGTTGAGAATCTGGAATTTTTTTAAAGAATTTATCCTTTAAATCAGCGCAACAATAAAATCCAACGAGAAAATTCACCATTTGAATCCAAGACCCGGATGAATCATTGAGATTATATGTGGCAACCGTGTTAACGTACTCAAATTTACCCTTTAATGCCTAGATGCATCATTGAGGTTACCCAGGGTAAATATGTTGACCCCATGTTGTCGATGGGAAAATTTGGGGGTGTTGACGCATTTATCCTGGGTAATCTCAATGATGCATGCGACCCCACGTGTCATCCATCGACATACTTACCCTTGTTTGTTTATACTAGCTGCTACCCATGGGTTACCTTACCCATGGTCAAGACATCTTTATAATGATGCACACAGGTTCACATGAGCTTTCTTAGTGGTCACTCCCACTCCTATTGCGCCTTACTTCGCATTCAAATATCTTATGTGTGTCGAATCTTGTCAAATGTCATATCAAATGTCGATATCTTGTCACAATACCAACCTATGCTGCCGCCTGGTTTAGTTTTAGGAACAGCTGTGAAACCGTAATCTTCCGGAACAATTTTTAATATTCTGAAAAAAAAACAGATTTTGTTTACATTTGCTTTAGGATTCAAAATTTTCATTCTTATGGATGTTCAATCGTTTTCTGTTTGAAAGATCGTTTGTAATTTTCCAAAACTGATCTCTGGATATAGGTTTAAGCGAAAAATTTACTTGGTATTTATGAAGCGCCTTTTAATGCACGAAATAAATGAATAAAAATGGTTGACAAAATCACTGTTCACCGTTATTCTAGTCATTTAACAGTACAAATAGGAAAAAGAACGCGAAACATGTTCTCCACTATAGCTACATTTCTCCTTCAAGTGATTCACATTAAATAATAAGATAGGAAAATAGTTTCTGTTTTTGACTACATACGTTACAAATATTTTTGGAAAACTTGGAACAAATCCTTAAGTAATGGTGCCGCAGTACTCCGATACAGAATCACAGAATCACAATCATCAATTTTGTGGAGTACTATAACATGGCTAGCAATTACATATAGATAAAGATCATTCATATTTCCCCGATACCTGATAGAAGTCGACCTTTCGGCATTTCAGCGGTGCCGCATATCAATGAAAACCTAGCATAGAACACACAATTTTGTTTTTTTTTACTGAGTTTTGCTAACAGTATGCTCATACTTCTACAATCTAGGTTGTTCTCACCGACGAAGACGGAAATACCGCAGAGTCGGCGTGTGCTTTGACCGTGAAAATGCCAGGAGCAATTGAAATCGTTAAAGGCCTGGAGGACACCTCAGCTGCTAAGGGACAAAAGGTTGTGCTGGCGATTGAAACCAGCGCCACACCGAAGCAGATCAAATGGTCAGATTTTAATAAATTTTCTGGATTTTTCGGTCTCTGAATTAGATCTTGACAGCGTGGACGTTTTACTGGGAAAATGGCAATTTACAGGTACAAGAACGGCAAAGAACTCTCGCCATCAGACAAGGCTAAGCCAGAGAAGATCGCTGATAACAAGTACCAACTGGCCATTCCAGATGCCGATAAGGAAGATACAGCTGATTACAAGGTAAATCAACGAAGGATTCTGAAGGACTGTTAATCGTTAAAATGTTGCCGTTACCTGAGGTTCTCACGTGGACAGTGGGCGAATTATCTGTATCCAGTTGATCATTTTGCCTCTATTCGGGGCTGGACGCTACCCAGACCCCGGTTTAGATTCTGGAAACTTTTATCCTATGCTCTCTTGTGAACACCTAAGATGATAAGCTTGAGTTACTATCCACAATTTGTGCAGCACTCGAGTAATCCAAGCTAAAGTTTATCAAATGGTTAGGGCAAGCCTTACACGAAACTTTCCGGCCCCAGCAAGCCAAACCATAAGAATATATTAAGGAAAGCAAGGTAACAACACTTCCTCAATTTAGGTTGTTCTCACCGATGACGACGGAAACAATGCTGAGTCCTCGTGTGCCCTGACGGTAAAACTGCCAGGAGCAATTCCAATTGAGATCGTCAAAGGCCTGGAAGACACCTCAGTTGCTAAGGGAGAGAAGGTGGTGCTGGCGATTGAGACCAGCGCAACACCGAAGCAGATCAAATGGTCAGATTTTAATAATTTTATATCATATTTTCCCTGATTTTATTTTATATTTTCTTGATTTTGATCTCTAAATTTGGTCTTGATAATGAGGACGCTGTACTTGAAAAAAATGACAATTTACAGGTACAAAAATGGCAAGGAACTCTCACCATCAGACAAGGCTAAGCCAGAGAAGATTGCCGATAACAAGTACCAGCTGGCTATTCCAGATGCCGATAAGGAAGACACTGCTGATTACAAGGTACGGTAACAAGGTGTACAATTACAGTAACGAGTACCTGGCTATCCAGGAGATGCCATTTACGGACAAAATGGAATAGAATAATAGAGTAGTAAAGAGTAATAGGAAAAATATGGAAATTATCTCCTGGAATAAATGCATACAAGTATGGTAAACTGGTAGAGATGGGCGACAAATGTGACATTAAAACAAAGAAAATTGGAGCCGTAGGAGAGAAAAAGGGGTGACATGCGGCCAATTAATAAAAAAATCGCATACCTAGGCCAAGCCTTATACAGGCCTTTCAGGCACCCCTAACCCAGCAGACCAAGGCATATCCAGGAAAATAAGGTCATATTTCCCCTATTTAGGTTGTTCTCACCGATGACGACGGCAACAATGCTGAGTCCTCATGTGCTCTAACGGTCAAACTGCCAGGAGCAGTTCCGATTGAAATCGTCAAAGGCCTGGAAGACACGTCAGTTGCTAAGGGAGAAAAGGTTGTGCTGCCGATTGAGACCAGCGCCACACCGAAGCAGATCAAATGGTCAGACTTCAATAATTTTATATCATATTTTTCTTGATTTTATTTTAGATTTTTCTTGATTTTGATCTCTAAATTTGGTTTTGATATCGTGAACGTTGCTTGGAAAAACGACAATTTACAGGTACAAAAATGGCAAGGAACTCTCACCATCAGACAAGGCTAAGCCAGAGAAGATCGCCGATAACAAGTACCAACTGGCTATCCCAGATGCCGATAAGGAAGACACTGCTGATTACAAGGTACGGTAGTAAGGCGTACAATTACAGTAACGTCTACATGGCTATCCTTGATGGGCCATTTCAGGACACAATGGAATAGAATAATAGAGTAGAGTAGCAGAGAATAATAGAAAAGGTATGGAAATTAACTCCTGGAATAAATGCATGCTAAGTATGGTAAACTGGTAGAGGTAGACGACATAGATGAGAAAAAAAAGCGACAAATTGCAACCATAAGAGAGAAAAAGGGGTGATTTGCGGCCAATTAATAAAGAATCGAGCTTGTAAGGATTTATTAAATGATTAGGATAGGCCTTACACAGGCATGTCACGCACCATTAACCCAGCAGATCATGAGAATATCTGGGAAAACGAGGCCATATTTCCCCATTTTAGGTTGTTCTTACCGATGACGACGGTAACAATGCTGAGTCATCATGCGCTTTGACGGTAAAACTACCAGGAGCAATTCCAATTGAAATCGTCAAAGGCCTGGAAGACACCTCAGTTGCTAAGGGAGAAAAGGTTGTGTTGCCGATTGAGACCAGCGCCAAACCGAAGCAGATCAAATGGTAAGCTCTCTTGATTTTTGATTTTTTGAACTCTACATTTCCTTAAGAATTATTCGTGATAGTAAGATATGCTCAAACTAGTAATTTTTACAGGTACAAAAATGGAAAAGAACTGTCACCATCGGACAAGGCAAAGCCAGAGAAAGTCACCGATACCAAGTACCAACTCGCTATTCCTGATACAGGCAAGGATGACACCGCTGACTACAAGGTACGGTATTCCCGTCTACTTCTAAAGTAATTTAGGCAGTAATCAGTAGCAAAGGATGGGAAGCTTGGCAGCAGCAATTGGTCTTCTTCTAAATTCTCTGAAAATTTCAACAAAAAAGACCCCAAAAAAACCCAGATTTTCTTATGTTGATTTTTTTAGCTCTGAAAAATTTTTTAGGGTTATCACTTTTTTCAACATACGGTAGCTAGGTTTTTTTCTGGAACGAATGATTTTGTTCATGGAGAATGACAACAACTACTGCTGCTTCCCTAAATTTCCTCACCACTTGGTAGATATCCACCAAAACCCCGTGTTTAGATAATTTTCTCTGCAATTCTGTTAGCCTATGTATTTTTCGATTACGGTAGTCGAATGTTTCTGTAATTTAGGTTGTCCTCACTGACGACGACGGCAACACTGCTGAATCTTCATGCGCTCTCACCGTAAAGCTGCCTGGAATCGAAATTGTCAAAGGTCTGGAAGACACCTCAGTACCTAAGGGGCAGAAGGCTGTCCTTGCTATTGAGACCAGCCGACCACCGAAAGAGATCAAATGGTCAGGATTGTTTGATTTTTGATTTTTTGGTCTCGGATTTTTATCCGGGAACTTCGATATTGTGCGGGGATAAATTACCAGTTACAGGTACAAAAATGGCAAGGAACTCACGCCGTCCGACAAAGCAAAACCAGAAAAGGTCGCCGATAATAAGTACCAACTTGTTATTCCTGACACTGGCAAGGATGATACCGCTGATTACAAGGTAAACAAAGGGCATTTTTTTTTTCAACCTTCTCCACTTTTTCCTGAAAATTCCACACATTTTGGTTGAAAGCTGTTGTTTTCTAGGATTCTAGCTATTTTGTCAAATAATGCTATTTCTTCAAACGATTCCAACTCAAATTTGCTAAAAAATCTCTTTCACGACATTTTATCCAGATATATTTTATCCAATATATCGATTTTTCCAATCGACTATTCGCAGGTCGTCCTCACTGACGATGAGGGTAACAGTGCCGACTCATCTTGTGCACTCACCGTCAAACTACCGGCACCCATTGAGATTACCAAGGGACTTGAGGACACCACCGTACCCCAAGGCCAGAAAGCTGTGCTGGAAGTGGAAACCAGCAGGGCACCTAAGCAAGTCAAATGGTGAGCGCGCCGTCGATCGATTATTGATTTTTCAGTTTCCATGGAAATATTTTTGAACTTTTTGGGACTATCCTCATTGATTTTTGCGCGGAAATAGAAATAGCTGTGAGTACTTGTAATTTTACTGGTTCAGGTACAAAAATGGCAAGGAACTGGCACCGTCTGACAAGCCACAACAGAAACAAATCGGCGACAATAAGCATCAGTTGGTTATTCCTAACTCTAGCGATGAGGATACCGCTGATTACAAGGTAATTTCTCTTTATTGCTTAAAAAATTTGCAAAAATAAGACAGGATGGGGGAATCGAACCAGTGATTGTCGTAGGAGCCGTTGATTACCCTCCACTTTATTAGTACTTTGGTTAACTTTGAAACAAATAGGTAAAACTAATTGAATGTGGTATCTTAAGTGCTACGCCGTTGATGAGATAGGTATTGATTGACTGCGTATCAATTGGCTTTGTGCAGTCGTTTCCTCATACGATCCGTTTGCATTTTCTTCCTCAGTCAGGTGTTTTCCAACCCATCCCCATGGAATTTATTGATTTTTTCAAGTTTCCAAGTCAGTTTTTCTCACATCGGGTACCTATTACTGGTAACAGTTTGATATTTTCCCTTCTCTTTGTCAATTTATTTACTTGTTTATTTGTTTATTTACTTATTTTCACTACAAAAAGCCAAAGGCACAATGCTACCCTTCAAAACGAAGGTGGAAAAGAGAAGAGTGACAACTGTTCGGGAGGTTTTCGGAAGCATCACTGGAAAATTTTTTAAAAAATACATAAAATTAAAAGAATAATTGTGGTATCCATTATTTATGAAATCATCATTCATTTCCACTGGATACCGTAAGTCCAAGAGTACGGTAACTTCCAGGTCATTCTCACTGATGACGACGACAACACCGCTGATTCGTTCTGTTCGCTTACCGTACGACTTCCCGACAAAGAACCAAAGATCATTAAAGGACTATTCGATCGGATCGTACCATGTGGACTGCCCACTATTTGGGAAGTTGAGGTACACCTGCATCATGTCTCTCCATCAATACCTATATCTTCTATTGTCCCTATGAGTCTAGACTGAAAATGAGCCAAGAATCGTCAAATGGTACAAAAATGGCAAGGAATTGGCTGGAGCCGCTGCGGCACAGGTGAAAATCTCTAAGATCGACGATAACCACTACACGCTTGAGGTGAGCTCTGTGACAGTTGTCCGAATTTCTGGATCTAACCGAATTTGCTGCTTTTAGATCAAAAAGTGTGCATTGGAAGACACCGGTGAGTACAAGGTTGAGGTGGAGAACGATGCTGGAAAGGCGAAGAGCAGCGGCAAGGTGGGTGGATCGATATTGATTTTTTGAATAAGTCGAATATTCGACTATTCCAGCTCACTGTTGAGCCGCAGCTCACCTTCCTCACTCCGCTCAAAGATCAAGAGATCACCGAGGGTGAAAACGCAGAGTTCCAAGTGGAAACCAATGCCAAGCCAAGGACTGTTAAGTGGTGAGGCTTTGTTTTCACTATTATTGATTGATTATTGATCGATGGAAGCTATTGATTCTATGGGTTTTTAGGTACAAGAATGGCCAGGAAATCAAACAGGACGCGAGAACTATTATCACGGAAGAAGAGACCAAATTCAAACTGGTTATCAAAAACGCCACCCGTGACGACGCCGCAGATTACAAAGTGGGTCCCACGACGAAACGCGTGCAATTCGTACTGTGTGTTGAAGTTAACGAGATATGCTGTTCTAGGTGGTTCTCACGAATTCCGCCGGTGACGTCGACTCATCCGCTAAGCTCACTGTCAAGAAAGCCAAGCCCGGAGTGCCGAAGATCATTAAGGGGTTGGAGGATCAGGTGAGCAGCATTCAATGGATCGATAAATCGATTTTGCTTCTAAGCGCGTTGATTACGCGGTGTTTTCACGGGATAAAACCAGGAAAAAAAGCCTGGTTCACCGAAGCGGTACCTGATATTTGAGGTGATGTTTTGGGCTTAGGGTCAGAGTTATTGATTGCTACTGTGATCTATGGGGGTTAACATCTAGGAAAATGGTATAATAAAACTTTCTCTGATATCCAAAAATCAATATTATCTATAGAGACTTTATTTGATATAATTTGGTCAGATTATTGTGAAAAAAATACGTTGGCTCGGAACCATTTCTATCAGCAATCAATTTATTGATTGGTAGACATTTATTTATTCTAAATTGATGATCTACTGATCGATAAGTCAATTACCTACTAAATTTTTAGCTCAGACTATTGCATCTACAATGACTGTTTGACCACTAGAGACACAAGTGTTTTTTTTTGTTGTTGTTGGGAGCTATGACCTCCCAGCACCAAGCTCATTGTATAGCATTGAAAAATCAATTATTGATTTGGATCTTATTCCAGGTAGTCGCTAAAGGCGCCTCACTCATCTTTGAAGTCAAGGTCGAAGGCGAAGTGGAAGAAGTTCGATGGGCCAAGGATACCACACCAATCACTGCGGGAACCAACGCTGTCATTGAGAAGATCGACGATAAGACGTGAGCACTGATTTCATGCGTATTGATTACTCCTCGGCGGCAGAGCGAAAAAATACCGGCCGGGTGATTTCCTCACCGCTTCTGTAGTGATCTTGAAACAGGAATCTGCACGCATCTTCGACTAACATTTCAGTCATGAAAGAAGTGGGGTGAAATTTCCAATCGATAAATCGATAATACAGAAGTGCGCCTAAGTTATTCTGAGGAACGAATGCTTGCTGCGGCGGACATGTCTACAGTTTTGAAGCCTATTCACACCTGTTTTATAGGTATCGATTGACCATCCCTAAGGCAGATCTGAACGACGCTGGTCACTATAGCGTTGAAGCTGTCAACGAATCCGGAAAGGTTTGTGGTTTTTTTTTTGAGGATTTTTGAGATTAAAAAACTTTTTGAGAACATTTTTGGTAATTTAAGGGCTTTAAGATCTTTCTTGGATTACTCAAAGAGTTTAATGGTCATAAATTTGCTCGCATTGTTTTTTTTTCGAGAACATTTTATTACATCATTTTTATTGTGTTTTAAAACCAGTCATAGGTTCTTGCGAATTCTTACAGGAAATTTTCGGAGAAAAAAGAAAAAATTAGAAACTTGATGGTGAAAAAATCGAGAGAAACAGTGCGAAAACCAATTGTTTATGTTTTCCGTTTAGTTATAACTTACAAGTCTGATATAGTTGGTACTG
>KN768193.1:0-10182 GCA_000816745.1 Ancylostoma duodenale | reverse complement strand
TTCTGTACATGATCGTCGACTTCGCAGTTTTGAGAAGGGTAAGGAGGTGAACGAGAAATTTGGTCGACGAATTCTTGACTGTTACAGCTTTTAGGATAACCCCTTCGAGTGTGGTCTACGAGCCCTTCCTGTATTCTACTTGGTATGCATTGCTTTCAACGTACTAATGGTGACGTGGGATGGCTCAAGACGTCAGTTTATTCAATTTATTCATTTCAACACACCCAAAATGCGGCAGAAAAGAAACTAGAAAGTCAGGACATAAATTACTACATCATGCTTTAAATACACTCACAAGGTAATCCACGCAAATAAGCAGATCACTCTGCTTTGTTTGGAAAAAATATAAAAATTGGAGAAAATAGTTGAAATTTAAGGTGTTTTTGCCGTTATTGGGGAATGAGGAGAAAATATTCCTAGGTTGGATTACAAACCGCTAATTATACCCATTTTCAGTGCTTCACTTCAACGAAATCCCTGTCTGGGGAGCAGTGATAATCTCCGTTGGCTGCGGATTTATAGCAGCCATGTTCGTTCAATTCTTTTTGAAGCCCAGGATCAACCGAAAAATCCAAGGTTAGCGCTATTAGAAGAATTGGTATGCTAGTAATCCTATGTTAATATATTATTCTGGATGTGTCTGTTTAGATGAAATGGTCTCGAAGCCGAAAGTACAGAGCGTCATAGTAAACTCGGATCTCGAAACAGACAAATATATCGTTGGAAAAGAAGTGAAAGACGTCGAAAGCGGTGGCTGCACAACTAGTGAGTACTTTTTTCTGCTATAATTCCCTCAGCATTCTGTAGCATAAAGTGGGAAACTCTCAAAAGTGGGCTTGAAATAAGAGAAAGTCGAGATGTCTTACATTTTGAAGCGACAAACGGTACCAATCCCGGGGATAGTCCTTTGTTTTTCGTGGGGAGCAATTATTAGGTATGTGAAAAAGTTTCCGCCCTTTCTTAGGCAAATTTGAGTCTTTACTGAAAAAGAAAGAAAGCAGATACTTCAAAAAGTACTGGCCATCGTTAGCTACAACCTTTCCCCATTTTCTGGGAGAAAACGGACGCCGCAGAGGTAGAAAGCCTCGTCCTCCGACTCGATCCTTTACTTCACTCCTTTTTCGACGTCTTCAGAAGATTGGAAGCGCTGCTGGGAAAGGATGTGGGTCATTGACCGAAACAAATGGTAGTCTGACGGGGCACAGTCTGACGAATAAGCCACATGGGGTAGCACTTTTCAGCGAAGTGCTTCAAGCGTTTCCTTGACTGCTTTTGTGACATTTCCCGAAAAAGCACCACTCCACATTGGGGTTCAAAAATTTTCAAACAAGAACTTTTTGGCTAAAACTTTGTACAGGAGGGTTATTAAAGGTGCTGAACACGAATATCATATCCATTTCGTACCGTGACCTCGATTTTGTAGGATTACGGTAGGGTAATTGTGACGAACAATGCTTATTTTGCTCAAATTGGACATGATTATCGGTGTGAAACACAACTACAAATCAAAACAAATGTGCACTAAATATTATCGACATATGTCAAACCTACAAAATTGAGCAGCGTTTACAAAGCATTTGCAAGGATAACTAGCTATTATGACTACTCAGCGGTGGAGGGTGGAAACTTTTTCACATACCTAATAACTTTTTCGTATTTTCAACAAAAAAGTGTGCGAACCAACTGAACTATCAAGATACCTGAACCTCTACGAAAAAAATTATCTTAATCCCATTATCTTGAAAATTATCTTAGTTCTTAATAATTCAAAAACTAATAATTTAGAAGTCCGCTCCTTCTTTGAATGGCTTCTTCCCGACAAAAACAGAGTGGAGGACGAGCGAACCATCAAGCTATTCTCCACAATTCAGGTGACTATCAAGGGAGATTATTCTAGGGAACGAGCTTCTATCTTTCCGAAGCTATATTAAATTTGGTAGCGAATCGAACCTCCGTTTGTAAGCTCGGGTGTATTTAGGTTTTCACCGCTTGCTTTGCTGGTTTTGCACATGGAGCGAACGATGTTAGGTGAGGTTTTATCATGAAAACAAACTCTAGAGTATTCCCAACCAATATTTTCTTGTAATAATTAGTAAAAGTAAACTAATTTCTCCAACATAAACATTTCTATAAACTTGTGCTTTAGCAACGCAATCGCACCTTTGACCGCCCTCGTTGCCATCTACAAGGACAAAAATGCTAGGCAGGAGGAAGATGTAAGCATTTTTCAAAATTCGAGATCTTAGAACGTTTTCATCTGTTTCTATAGTATTCGCGCACAGATTTCCTTATATTCTAGGTCCCCATCTACATCCTCCTGTACGGAGTCTTAGCGATTTGTGTTGGGCTGTGGACGTTGGGCCATCGTGTCATTAGAACAGTGGGAACGAACATGTCCGAAATAAATCCTGCAACGTAAGTTTCATGAGTCTCGAAAAATATTTGATGGTCAGGAAATAAATGCTTCCGGGGCACGTAGGGAACTCCTAGGACGATAACCCAACAGAGAAGAGAGATTTGATCTTTATCCAGAAAATTTGGTAAGTGTGCGTTTTTGGCAACATGGAAATGATTTGAAGTTCTCTGGGCTTCGCTCGCTATCGCTAAAGATTACATTATTGTTGTACTGATGAGAGAATAACTAGCTCCTAGCGTGATTGTCCGTTTCGTTCCATAGCAATATACGGAAAAATAAGCAATAAAGTTACATCCTCGAGAGAGCTTCGGTTCGGTTGACTGAAGAAAGAAAATAGCGAAGAGATTTGGAACGAATGGTATGGTACCCACAGTATGATCATTTCAGAGGTTTCACAATCGAGTTCGGAGCGGCAATGACAGCTTTGATATCCAGTAAACTGGGTCTACCAATCAGTACGACGCATTGCTTGGTAAGCAGCCACAATAGCAGATTTTATTATAGTTTACCTTAATATCCTTTTCCTTGGATGTGATCACTGCTCTAGCACTGCTTCTATTCCAGGTCGGTTCAGTAGTAGCAGTAGGCGTTGTGAAGTCTCGTGAAAGCATAAAATGGTCTATATTCCGAAACATTGTTATCTCATGGGTAGTGACGCTGCCCGTTGCTGGTTAGTGACCTTACACCCTGCCTAGCCACAGTTTTCATCGAGAATGAATTAAAATCTTAAAATCATCATTTCCAGGCTTGATCTCTGCCGGTATGATGCTTCTGCTCAAACTGGCTCTCTAAACGAATGTGATACATATCTTGACCTCTCGTCATAATGACCGCATTTCAAAACGGTTCGACTCTCACTTTAATGCTGATAATCTCCATGTTGACATGCCTTATTATTTTTGTTTCATGGATGTGAATTGTATATATCGTAATAAGTGTGATATGGTATACACAGATCTTAATAAATCCTTTATTGATATGCGTTAGGGTGCATTCGTTTCTATTATACCTCGATCTTTTATTACAAGGTAAGACTCATAGAGTACTGCTCAAGATCTTGCCAATCTTTGAGGTTTGATAAAGTAAAACTCACTCAGACATTCCAGTAATTATGGGCGCATGTCACTTCGGGTTGAATTCTTAAAAGGTGGTGGTTTGGAGTTCTTTTTGAGTGCTGGCCGCTTGCGATTCGGCCGCTCTCTGACTTCTACTCGCTTTTCGTGTGGAAGTCAAAGGGCAATCAAACTGCGACCAAATAGCAACCCAACTGTAACCGTACCGCATTCAGACAGCATCCCAATCCCACACATTTTAAGAATTGGGGCCGAAACTACGTGCGGCTACATTTGCTAGAATACCTAAGCATCTCCAATGATAGCACGCGACACGCGACACACAAAATCCATGAGATCAGAGCGCTTCGTGTGTTTTATTGGACCAGAAAAGACGTCCGTAGGTCCTACTACGTGAATTCAATAGTCTATTGTCAGGTTAGCGAGAATTCGCAAGCTGGAATAGCTTTTAGCCCAAATTCCATTTTAGCGGGATGTGAAAGAAACCTTCACTGTGATATCGTCAGGCAATTCTTTGTGTAGTAAATTTGAAGGAAATTGTTAGCAGTTCGCTTTGAAGCAAGCGTCCGATAAGAGATATCCAAGCGGAGGGTCGCATAAGAACGTGTAGGTAATCAGTTCGCACAATGGGAACAGTATTACCGCGCGCATGAGTGTGGAATGATTTGCTACCTCGCAAGCTTTACTTCTCATTAATTTTTGCATTATATTAGAGTGACTGCGTAGGCACAAGAAATGGTAGTCAATCGTGAACTGCAGCACAATCTTAACTTGGAGCGGAATATATATTGAGACTGATTAATCGCACACTACTCGATGTCAAATAAGTCTTAGAGGTTTTTTAGTTGCATTTTCCCGTCTCATTGCCCTCCTTCAGTGAAGAGCTCTACACCATTCAAAACAATTACCTTTCCCCATCATTTGTATCCCACCATCATGAATTTCCTCAGAATTAGGCTATTCTCATTGATGTAGCCACACAGATTGACATGGACTTACTTCCTGACTTATGTTTTGAAGAGATCGGGGCGAGAAGGCCTAGTGGTCTGAGGCGTTGCTTTGGAGCACCATGTGTTCAACGGGTCCCGGATTCGAATCCCACTGCCTCCCGTATTCAAGCTACAGGCCGGCTCAGGAAGACATCGTATGATCAATGACCACAAATGGTCCCAAGGTAAAGCCTACGGCGTCCACGGGTATAGACACGCACTTTGTCCCTGGTTGGTGTGGAAAATATGCGAGGGCCCTCGATGCTTCGCGAACGGCGAGCATGCGAATCGTTAAGGATCACAGCTTTGCCAAGACGCGCATTGCGACTTTGAAGGTCGGCACGTTGAAAGGCCGCTCATATGAACTGGCAGCAGTAGTCGAGCGTCGACGAATTGACTTGTGCGCTGTGCAAGAAACGAGATGGTCTGGTATCAAGTCAAAGGAGATAGGCCACGGCATCAAAACAGTGTACAAATCAGTCCAAAGACCAGGAATGATGTGGTCATTGTCGTCTCTCAGCGCTTCCGGGACTCGATAGCCGAGGTGCGGCGTTTCGATGACCGCCTCACGAAGGTCGTCATCATCACAGCGGATCTACGCCTTCATTTCATCTCGGCTTGACGACGAGACCGCTGAAGTAGTTCAGGAGGACACAAATGTTGTCGCAGAAGATCTAAAAGGCCACGTAGGAAAGGCAAAGGACAAATGCGATGGAGGCCTTGAATAAGGGACATGGAATAAGGATGGTGAGCGCATCCTGGAAAATGCTGCTTCTCAAAACCTCGCTATAATGAATCCAGAGCGCTCTTCCAGAAAGCGCCCTTCCAAGCTCGTTTCTAGCAACGTGAAAACCCAGACTGACTTCGTTCTCGTAAGACATCGCGATCAAGAGCTAGTTATCATCGCTAAAGTTGTACCCTCCGAGACCGTGGCCACGCAACATTGTTCGCCTATGTACCATGAAAGTCATGACGCCAAGGAGGATGCATAAGAAACGATGCGGACCGGCCCAAATCAAGTGGTTGACGTTGCAAGAGAAGGAAGCCAGGGTATCTTCCACCACCAAGTTGCCGGCGGTCACGGCAGTTGACAAGACCTGGAAGAACGCAGCCCGAGCCGTTGTAGAAGTAGTGTGGTCAGTGCTTGGTACGACTAAATCAGGCCGCCGGATGAAGTGCAACTGAAGGCACGAGAGAAGAATCGGCTCTACCATGTATTCCTCGATACCAAGGCGGATGACAACTGGTAGGGCTACCTAGAAGTGAAGAGAGCAGCAAAGAACGCCGTGGCTGCCACGAAGGCTGAGCTCTGTGACAATGTTACTAGGAAGCCAGGTGCGAAAGATGGCGGGAAACCCTTCATCTACCGACTGACGAAGTCACGCCAGCGGCAGGCCGAGGACGTCAGAAAGTTTTACGGAGTTAACGACAAAATTGATCATCTCTTAACGGACCACAACAAGGCAACAGGTGGTGTGACCACTCCGAGAAGATCTCAACAGAAGAATTCAGCCATCCCATGACGTCGTCTCTCGCGTCAACGCTGCATGGTTGAAGTGGCGTTCGATGACAGGGGTGATGTGCGACGAGGAAATCCTGGATCGCTCCATGTAGAAGGTGTATCGAGCAATTGTTAGATCTGCGGCATTGCATGTTGCAGAATGCTGGCCAGCCACCAAGGAAGTGGAACGCCGCTTGTGTGTGATGGAGACGAAGATGTGACGATGGGTGTTGGTATCATGCGTGTAGACCGCATTAGCAATGAAAAGGTCAGAGAGCGGTTCGGCATCACAACGATTGCTGACGAGCTCCGCGAAACCTGCCTTGGATGGTATGGTCACGTTCTGCGCGCCAACAAAGACACCGTCTGCAAAGTCGGCCTTGATCATGAGGTACCGAGAAAACGACCAAAGGGACGGCCGAAGCAACGGTGGCTGGACACAACGCATGCCAATCTGAAGCATGTGGGCGCCCACCAGACCACGCACACGGACACAATGCATGTCAATCTGAAGCATGTGGGCGCCCACCAGACCGCGCACACGATAGAGTGAAATGGCACCAGAAGATCGGGAAAGCGAACCCCGCCAACGAACGGGACAAATGTAAAGAAGAAGAAGTTTCGAAGAGATCGTCCTCTTCAGAGCATGAGAGGGGGGAATCGGTTGCGATCCATCCGGAGTAACGTCCAGTAACGTCTATCTACCTTACAGACAAATTTCTAAGCCTACTTCCATATCACATTCTTCGAAATCGGCTCCGTCATCACGCCTTAACCTGTGGCTACCTAAAAAGGGTGCGGGACGCTACTTAGCCTTGTCATACAGGTGTTCCTTGATCCGAATACAAGAGGGTCAACCCGTTTTTCTGACGTACTCATCCACATATTCACTGCGTAAAATCAGGTGAACGACCCGAGGTCATGCAGTCTCCACTTCTGCAAATCACCTTTTCTGGACAAATTTTGCCATTCGAATTAGAGCAGATGTGGTCGTAAAGTCGACCGCGAATAAGCTTTTGGTTGAAGTTACTAGGCGGGAGCTTTAAAATTGCTAGAGTTTTCAAGTCCAGCTTTCCTAAGGCACCCCTTTATGGCAGTGCTTACCCCATCGGAAATGGAGGGTATACAGTGGGGAATTTTGTCCAATCTGCACATTTTGGAGTATCCCTCGGTTTTACACTCACCTACTGAAGGGGTAGGTCTACACTATACATTGGTGTTCGAATTTTTTCTTTCGAACATTCGAACATTCGAATAATCGAATTTTGGAACTTTCGAATTATTTGAGTATTCGAATAATCGAGTATTTCAATTTTTCGAACTATTCGAATATTCGAATAATCGAATATCTTGAATTTTCGAATAATTCGGACATTCGAATAATCGAATATTTCAACTTTTCGAATTATTCGAATATTCGAATAATGAAAATTTCGAATTATTCGAATTATCGCGGTTCGCAGCAGGTTTTTTAACACAAGAATATAAGAAACATTAAACATCTTTAAAATGCTAAGATTGAAAAAAAAACGTTATCAGATGGACTCCCTCTTGGTCTACACAGCTTGTGCCTTCCATTTCTTTCTGGAGAGTAGCACTTCACATGTCCTTGATGAATGTCGATGTTTGCATTGCAAATTTAGGTGCAAATCTCAGTGTGAGAAGATGAGAAAAACAAAACAACTCCAGTACTTTCTGAGATAACAGGTCTTTTGAGATTAAATCAACAAACCAAATTGTTCATCTTCTTCAGAATATACAGGGTGCGTGAGAAATATTGACCGCTTGAAATGGCTCGTGAAAACCCCGGTATTTGGAGTAAATGTTATGAGTTTCTCCATAACATACAGAAAGCAATATAGCGGACAATATTAGACTATGTCTGTCCAATTTTATCTACATCCTTGAAAGCAGCTCTACGGAAAAAAGTAGGGAAGACGTAAGTGATGCGCCGGAAGGACAGTCGTCGATTTCATTCTTTGTTTTCTCTGAACAATCCATACGAAAGCCCATACTGTGGCGGGGTGTAGCACATGCATGCTCCTTGCCCAAAAGATCCAACGGTTTGAAACTGAAGGAGTACGGTGATCACTATCTCGGAATTGAAGGGCTGACGAATGGTTTTTAGTACAATACCCCTTCGCTGTCTTTATGTTGTAAGTTGGAGAAAAATTTTCTCAGAAAAGGAACGGCCCACTTCTAATCCTATAATTGATCCTATTGACCAGTACGGATCCGCTGAGCATCGTTTTTCGTTTATGTGGTGATTTAGGCGCTAAAACCAAGGGAGATGACAGGAAGCTCCTCTGCGCCGTTAACAAATGCAGAAACAAAGTTAAATCATCGCACAGACGGGAGCACCTGGTACTTTTCATTAGTGGATTTTGGGAGGGCTCAACATATTCTATTTGCCAGCACTGTTCCGATTTCAGAAAAGCTTCTCAGAGGAAATCTAAATCAATTCAAATATGACTATATGCATCGCAGTAGTGAGGCGTTTTCCCGTCTTGTCTGTTGAGGACTGGCAAAAAAAGAGAGAAAACGGATTGAATAGATATGTGCCTTAGTTTCATAATGTTTTCGGAATTCTAGGCTATAGGACGGTCACACTTGGTCTTCCATCCAATTTTGATTTTTTATATAATTTGAGTGTCACAAGAGGCGGTCAATACTTTTCATGCATCCTGTATTACTCAAATAACTAGATGTTTTCGTATACTGGAAAAAATTTCAAATTTAGTCTTCTCTCACACAGAAACTCAATGATCGTCTAAAAATGGGTCAAAATCAGGTTCCACATCATTGGTTTCGTCGCTTTCAGAATCTAGAGAAAGAGATTCTTCATCTTCATCAGAAATCTCGGGGTCCTCAACCCGGCCGTAACGAGCTGCTTGACTCTAAGTCCACGATTTAGATGTTCTAAAAAGGAATCATTACCACCAATGTTAATACTAGAAATCATGAGTCATACCTTGCCACATTTTCATGCGAACTAGTTTTAATCATTAACAGAAGCCGCGCAGTTTTTGATAGGAGTCGGCCTCTACGCCTATTCCCGTAAATCATGCCAGCCATACTGAGAATATGCGAGGCACTTCAATGTGTTGTTGCTTTGGAGCTTGGTAGAATCTGATTGTTTAAAATAAAAGCACTGATTAACCTGAATAATCTTTCGCAATCCACCGACGTGACGGGCGCCACCAGGTAATCTCCTACAGCTTCAGCTATCAAGCTGAATTCATTCTTGTGCGCCCTCCACCACTCGAGGGGGTCTGAGTCAAAAACTAGGCGCGCTTTTTTCAGCAAAACGGAATACTGCTGTACTTGAATCTGGAACAGGCTATGAACAGTTGAACATGTAAAATACTATAAAAGTTAGAAGAGCATCGACAAAGAAAACAAGAAAATCACCTGTAATTCATCTTCTTCGGCATTAGCCTTCGCCAATACTGAATCTGCTTCAGCATCCTGTTCTCGAGTTAATATTTCCCAGACAGGCGCGTTCCTAGAGCATCTCTTTCCTGACTCCTCCTCAGCTTGGGACGAACTGGGTGAAGTTTCGCGATCCGATGGATGCACTGAAGTGAAAGAGAAAAATAACACACATAAATGTTGGAGAGGATTTGAAAGATATTTTACCTCGTGGACGGATAAATCTTTCGGAAGTGCTTTTCCACTTTGCCGCGGTAAGAACAGCTACCAGAAATGCCACTCTGGGATCACACAACGCAGCAACATAGTTGGTTTCATCGTTCAAGCTGTTTTCGAAGCTCTCGCGCTTTCCAATAAAGCTTCTCCAAATATTTTCCCTTCTCTCCGTGCAGACAGCAATGTTCTGAAAAAAAAAAACTTAGTTGACGAGCTCCTGCTCCGGCTATAAGACTTGCAGATCAAACCTTTCGGTGCTGCTTACTAGTATCCTTGCAACGCCAATGTAGACTGAGGCGCATGAGTTTTGAAAGCTCACCTAAATAGAGATAGATAAATGGATAAGAAAACTATAAGAGTGATAAGTAAAAGAGAATGTTTATGTCTGATTTGTCATAGTGTAGAACGGTTCCAAGAATGTCCTCAGCATCTTCAACGTTGATTCTTCGTCATCTTCCATCGAAGGCATTTTCAAATAGGAGATTAACTTCTCGAAGGCAGGCAACTAAGGAAAGAACGAAGTTAGTAGCCCGAATGATAAGTAACTTGGACGTT
>KN768188.1:0-11177 GCA_000816745.1 Ancylostoma duodenale | reverse complement strand
CTGCCCAACATCGCTTGTTGTTTACGCGTGTTGCCAGCGAAGCTACTGGTACACCTCCCGTCAGCATAGCACCTAGCATCGCTATCGCCTTGGCGATTTCATTCTTGATATGCGTTGGTTGCAGGATGACACTCGCCAATATGGGATCACCCACAATAACTAGGTATCAAAAACGTAATTGCCAGTGCGATACTCTGTGCTACATTCGTGTAGGAATATACATGCAAGTTGAGGATTGACTGAGTTGGTTCAGTTTGTTTTACTCCAAATGAGTAGCTGCCAAGATTGCCGCCGACCCTGTTTTCTGTGATAAATTCTTGAGCCAGATTTGACTGATCACAGTCAGCCACCTAGTGAGGGCATGAGAATTAATGGAGAAAAATGCGTGAACACGGGATAAGTGCAGCTGTCCAGTAGGTATTCAGACAAAGGAGTAGCGTGGAAGAGGGGCATTTTCAAAGTTTTTCTCAGCATAGAGTACTGGCTACTGGATTGCTGTACTCATTCCAACCCCTGATGAACCACGTGCAAGCAAAGCTCACCGAGTGATCTCGTGGGAAGGGAGTGAAATGTTCCCCTTTTCTCAAATCAGTATGCCTCTATATTGCGAGCTAGTGAGATCTACAGTTCTCGGGAGCGTTGCAAACATTATGACGTGATAGAAGCGGATAGGATGGCTGAAGGCGGAAGAGATGGGGAGGGATTGGGAAGAAGTAAAAATGTAGTATTAACCGAGTTGGAGTCCAGAGACTCCGAAATTTCAAGAACAATCATTGGAAGTCAGTTTTATGCCTAAATCTTAACAAAGATGTCTGGAATAAAAGGTATACATACATGGAGCAGTCAAGGAAGAAAAATGTTTCATGATGGTTTGACTCAAACCATTTCACTACATGTCATTGTCTATCCGAACATACCTCACGCTGTTCACACGAACACCTTTAGTAATGTAGTGAATAGCAAGATTTCGTGTGAGCTGATCCTGAGCAGCTTTAGATATACCGTAGAACGGAAAGCCCAATGTCTGCAACAACGAAGATCCAAGCAGTAGCAGCAACAGTAGAGTCCAGTGATTTGAGTAACTCACGGTCCCATTCTTTCCTCCAACTATACTGCCGACATTCACAATTTCACCTTTGGCCTGGATGAGATGAGGAAGCGCGAGTTGACATAGGCGCAGAACGCTTTAACAGTTTTTCGATGGCCTTGACAAGTCCCTCCTATTTGCAAAAGCACAAACCTCTTTGTATTGAGTTCCATCGCGTAGTCGAAACCGCTCAGGTCCCCGTCAAGTTCATTTCCTTCTATTACAGTGCTAATACTTCCACCGGCGTTGTTTACCTGTGCGATAGAGATATACTTTTGATCAGAAACAGGAATGAAGCGTATGTTGCTCACCAGCACATCAAGGCGACCAAATTTCTGCAGTGTTTCGTCGATAGTCTTTCTCATCACATCCTCTTTGCGTATATCTCCACTTACTATGAGAACCTTGTTCTCGGCATTGCCATTTTCTGCCAGCACCATGCTTTTTGACTCCTTAAAAGCAGCAACCGATCAAATCTTCATGCCCAAGATTTTCCTTTATTTTGCTGTTTTCAGGGATCTAGAACTCATATCCACAGTGGAGTGGCGAGAAACCTGCGAGAAATCCACAAAACTGAGGTGCCCTTTTCCGTGCGTCTTGTCGCGCTCTGGCGCGTCGCTCATGCGAAAGCAGGAGCAAGGGCTGGGTTTACGATTGCGGTTCGGATTTCTTGATAGGTAAGTCATAATTATTTGTGCTCGTTTACTATTAGGTTGAGTCGAAAGTTCTCGGACAAATTGACAAATTTTTTTGTTTGTCCTACAACTTTTAAACGATAACTGTGATCCATTTGAAGTGTGCCCCATTGGCATCGATGGTCTTCTGTTATCATTCGGGCAGATCGTAGATGCCCTTGCTCCAGAACGCTGGGGACTGGCCCTTGAAGAACTGCATGAGTACCCTTTTGATGTAGTCACCGGTTTGAAAGTGTTGACCATCCAGATGATGTTGGAGATGGTAAAGAAGGTGGTAATCTGAGGAAGCCAGGTCTGGGGAATACGGTGAGTATGGTAAAATGGTCCAGCCGAACTTCGTCCGTTCAGCCTTGATCGTTCTTGCAATGTGTGGCTAAGTGTTGTCGCGCTGATACTAGACTTTGTGCTGCCGCGGGCGCGTGTTTTCGAGCTTCGGCTTCAGATTCCTCAACTGCTCAGCGTAGATGTCCGCGGTCACTGTGGATCCCTCGACGAGCAGCTCCCAGTACCGTTTACGCTCTACCAGATGCAGGGCATAGCCTTTTTTGCGTGTACGTTGGGTTTAGAGACGTCTTCTACATCGCACCCGTCAACCCATTGGGCACGTGGTGAACGTTAGAGCAGAGAATCCACGTCTCACCTGCGGTGACTAGGTGCTCAAGCCACATGTGGGTGCGCTTGAGCGTGAGGAGAGAAGATGATGTATCAGCGCGGGGGTCCATGTCATACTGCATGTGGTACACATCGAGCGAGTTTTCGCACCTTCCCAATTGACTTCACTGTGATTTGACTCACCTTAAGAGAGATTGTCAGTTCGCGAGTGGTTTGATTTGGATCGGCTTCCACCTGTCTCCGCAGCAAGCTCAAATCGAACTCCATCGGGCATCGTGAAGGATCTTCATCTTCGATGGGAATAGTCCTGCGCGAACTTCGAGTGCCACTTGTAGACTGCACTTCTAGCGATGGCGTGCTCCTTGTAAACTTCCTTCGGACGTCTATCGATATCCGCGGGTTCTAGGCCAGGTAGATGAAGAAAGACTACGATGTTGCAGAATTGGAGCGGTCACGGCTTGAAATTGCATGGCATGGTAGCAGGGAAGAAATTAGCTCAGTATTCTTTTCACTCTGCAGTTTGAAGAGCGTTTTATACTCTATCAAAAGGTAGCTAACATGTTCATTTTCGTTAGCTCTATGCTGAGTTATAATCTCTGGAAGTCATCACTAACAATTTGTCCGAGAACTTTCGACTCAACCTAATAGACAGATACCGAATAAAGCACTCAAATAGCACCCCAACCACGCGCCTTTTCAGAAATTGGACACGAAATGACATGTGGCCACAATTGCTGGAATTCCTGAGAGCAATGAAGTTGCTCCTCAGTTGCTTAGTGTAGACGTCTGCGGTCACTGTAGGTCCCTCGTCGGGAAGCTCCCAGTATTCGTCGCCGTTTACGCTCCACCAGATGCAGAGTATGACCCTTTTGGCGCGTACGCTGGGTTTAGGGACGTCTTATGCATTCGCACCTAAGTAGTCACATCGGGCACGCCGGTGAATGTTAGAATAGAGAATCCAATTTTCATCCACGGTGGATAGGTGCTCAAGCCATGTGTGTCTGCGCTTGAGAGCAGATAGATAGAGAAAAGTAGTATGGCGTGCGGAGGTGGAGTGGCGACGGTTTGAAATTGCGCGGTATGGTGGCAGGAAAGGAACTAGTTCGCTATGTCTGTTAGTATGAAATTTGAAGAGCTTTCCCTAGCCTATCAAATGGTGGCTCACGCGTCCATTTTCATTAGCTCTTTGCCGAGTCATGATCACTAGAAGTCAACACTAATTGTCCGAGAACTTTCGACTCAACCTAATATTTATGATAGACTGCCAATGTGTGTCACCATTAGGACTTTTACTCGCATTCGAGAGTTTCTATACAAAATATAACAATTAATATATGCATGTATTAATGTATATCTGGGTACGGGTTCCTGTTTCCTACCATGTGATTCAGCCACCCCCCCCCCCCTTCCAGGTGAGCGCTTGAGCAGATGTAAAAAAAAGAAAACCAAGTAGCCTATAGCCTATCTCCCTTTGATGGTCTATGAGCAAAATTTGGCTCGGATCGGTTCATTATCCTATGAGAACGCTCACATTCAAAGCTTTCTCATCTCGTCCACATATGGTCAGCATTGCACCTTCGCGAGCAAAACGTTGAGCAGTGGCTCGTCCAATGCCATTTGATGAACCTGACAAGTGGAATTGTCCAGTTATATAAATTTTCCTTAAACACAGCTCATGCAAGTTAAAAATAGGTCAGAGGTGTCACACAAGAATCCTACACATAACCAGTCTTGAAAGAGCATGCCTTACGAACTTACATTCTAGGAGCAGGATTGTAAGACTTACCGGTGACAATTACTACTCTGCCGTCAAACTGTCCCATTTCCTTTGCACCTTGGAATAGAATGAGTTATTCGGAGAGGTGTTACTAAATAGCGAGAGAAGTGAGAATTTCGGCATATGTTCACGAAAGCGAAAAGCAGATAGAGAGAGAGAGAGGAAGAGGTAGGGTGGACAAAGCGCTAAAGTTGATGTGATGTGATACTAGAAGGTGATATGTGACATCATGGGTGTCGTAAGATAGTTCATGAAGCGTTGTTGATAAGGATGAGTACCAATAGAGTTGTGTTTAGTAGTAGATCGAGTAAGATTGAATTATCAGTAAAGTAAAACCGGTTCTCATTGACCGAATTGATGATTTTAAAGCAAAAAATGTTTTTGCAACCCACACCAATCAATGTGGCTCTGCGTGCAGTGCACATATATTGTTCTTTTTCTGGACTATCCACTATCATTCCAGATCCACGTCAGTAATCTTAACGTTACTCGGGAGAAGAAATGCTTGCAAATGAGGAGGATGAACACTGGAATCTGAATAGTGCGTAACTGCAAAATGAAAAGTTTACAACCAAAGCTGAAATATAAGAAATTATAATATTGAAGAGTTTTTCTCCGAATAACTTCCTTGTTTTGAAGTCGGCGTTGTGATTATCCCGATAACGGATAGGACAAATCCCTAGATAATGGTAGTGGTGTGACCAAATACAAATAGTCCGCTCATATCTGGTGCACCTTGCTTGCCAAAGAGCCGAAAAACCGTTCCAGAGATCTGTGGAAATTCGGAAAGTAAAAAACCCATCTAAATTCGACGACTCACTTCCAATGAGGACGGAGAGAGGGAGAAGACGCTAATTCATAGCATTTGATAGAATGTGTTCTTAGGTAATCCTCCAAATTCTTGAAGGCAAGGCCAGGTCAAAATCTTACCCAAGCAAGTTTTTTGCCCTCGCTCAGATATACACAGCCTAACGAACACTTCGTGAAACCTTCCCCACCGCAGCAAACGGACCGCCGGTCCTTCGAATATGAATTTTTTCCTACGACGCCACAATAGACAGCAGGTAGGGCGCGCCGTATAACGTCATTTGAAAGCACGGACGCCGCAAATCCGCGAACGCCGGACCGAAATTGCTAGATGAAAAGCGTTCATTGTGGGACCTTTTCGGAGATATTTCTACAGTTTTCGCTCAAGGCGTCGACGCGGGCTACGAATCCAATAGAAATTCGGGAGATGGAATTTTGCTCGGACCTTGCCTTCAAGCACTTTTGTCATTTCTGTCGTGAAACGATCCAGCTGCAGAATTTATGAGAACGCTCACATTCAACGCTATTTCCTTTCGTCCACGCATTGTGAGCATGGAACCCTCGCGAACAAAAAGTTGAGTAGTGGCTCGTCCCTCGTCAAATGCTAATTGATGAACCTGGCATTTTCGATAATCAGAGCCTATGCAATCATAGCGAAACCTCTGGAGCCACACAGGAATCCAACACAACATGTACTACGAACTAATAATAAAGCTGAAATGTTTTTCGGAGTGCAGTGCAGGTAAGACTTAACTGCACTACTCGGCCATCTACCAAATTTTTTTACGGGAGCAAAATTCAGGTAGAGAAGAAGGTATATCAAACTTCGTTCATGAGGTATTGCCAAATGGTGGATGTCAGAATAAGGAAGATTTTGATTCAGCAGTAAAACAAAGTTGCTCTTAGGCCCGTGAAATGAGAGTGTTCTTCAGTAAACGGGATCAATGGTAAACAGAAAGGTTCTGCCCTCCCATCAATTAAGTGGACCCTTGCCCGCTTGTACTTTTAACGGGTTATCTCCATGCAAGAACCTCGCAGCTGTTGCAGAGGCACATCAAGAATCTTGACGTTGCTTGGCAGAAGGAATACTTAGCAATTTTAAGGACGGATTTTGTTTCGTGTTTCATTCGGCTTGCGCTCTCAAAGAAAAAAAGAACTTTATCATGGGAAATATGCCTACCAGTTTGCCAAGCATCTTTATATAAGTTACTAGTTAATAACTAGGTAAGTCTTGCACGCAAGAGGAACAAATTGGTTCACGCGAAGGACAACGCGAGCTTATATTGATACAGATGAGTGGATCATCATCTGCTTGACCCGTTAACACTGTTCTTAAGAAGGTTAAAATTCTGTACCAGCTTAGTTTTGCGGTGTTTCTTCCATTTTAATTACTAATTCTTATTGCTTGGTTAATGATTGATCTCCAAGGAAAATTAAGGTTGAGCTCTGTCCGGAAAGTCGTTTTTTGGCGTAGACCCTCTTTCTTTGTCATATAATATCTTCTCACTCCCGGCCCACATATTCGATTTCCTAGGATATACCCGAAAATGGCATTACACTTACATGGTCTTCATCTTTGCAATTGTCATACGCAATTGTAGCATATCTTCGCTGAAGATCAACATGTGCACAGATACCTTTGAATATTCATTCCACAATAGCTGAGAAAACTTTGTACATGTACAACATATAGTAAATCTATGAATTACAATAACACACACCTGCGATCGAGTTAGCTGCGAGAAAATCAGGACAACTCACACACAAATACAGTAAGCTAGAGCGGTAGCGACTGGCAAAAACAGTTGCTAAGTTGAGATCAACATGATAAATATGTTCAGTTTCGGAGAATAAGAGAAGACTCTCGGTTTCTTACGTTTTTCGAGAAAACTAGAATGTGAGAGGAACAGCGAAAAATGACGACAAACACCGGTGTCGAAGGGAAAGGGATCGCAGGTCGCTAGTAGCGCACGGCTAACAGCCGACGACAGCCGATCCAGCGAACATCAACTCACAATAGGCCAAGTGAAAATATCACAAATACACGTATCACGCACGCACGCCGTAGGCGACGACGTTGGCACCAATGGAATGCGCGACGCGACGCGCCAATTCGCTGCCGATGAGAGGGGGCGATTTCTCAGCTTTGGAAGCTATAAACGTGGTGTGTGGCTGCGAATTGTCGCGTCAACGGTCGGCATTATATAGTAACCAGTGGAGAAAGCTATTTGGTAACGACTACAAGTACACCTTTTTCACTTTGTAGTCACGCGGCAGCGTGTTCTGATTGATCGAAGTCATAATCGCGTTCTTGTCGCGAGATGGTGTATTCACGCCAGAGCCGTGTTGACTCATCGACATCGCCGGCGGCATCGTCAGCACTAGTGATGAGGCGTCGACACTCTGAACAGACAAAATTATTCATATGACATTCATATAAAAGACTTTCAGCATATATGTAGTACGGGTTGCGTTTATACTTCATCGCACCGCGACCGTCGCACATATGTAAACTCTTCGAAAGCGAATGATTCCGTGCGAAAGTAATTGCGTGCAGTGGTCGCGTCGTGGGAGTTGGCGGTCATCGCGATGCGATGCGACGTCGACGGTCCCTGTTTATAGTTCTCCTCCTCCTCTCTCCCCCTCCCCCCCCCCCCCTCCACCCCATCCCCCCACCTAAAAAACACGCGATGAACTGAATTGACGTCTCGCCATGCCAGGATTTTGTGGAAAATGTAGACAAAAAGCTGTCATTCTGCCCTACTTCCAGCTGCTTCAGCCTTTAACCTTCGCTTTTTGCCACACCGCGCAGGTTTTGACAGTCGCCGCGACAACATCGCTTCGCGATGAAGTATGAACACAACCAACCAAATAGGTCTTCCATTTTTGTCGCATGTGTTACGTGCGAATTTACTACAGTCGACCGATCCTCCAACTGAGTACTACTTGCGCAGTCGTTATCCCATACAACTAACGTAGTTGTGAGTGCTAAAACACTCCCGCTTCCCGCTTATGCTCGCTCACTGTCGCTACCACATCAAAGTCGATAACGCATGGCTACCACCTGCAAATCTAACACTAAGTAACCCACCGTCTTAGGCGGTCCACCGTAGACGTGATCGATCTTTGCCGCCGTCGTGAGCGAGTCGTGTCGCGTCAGTCGCGCTCGCCCAAAGCTATCATAGTCGGAGCCGCTCGTCGAACTTGCCGAATGATGTGCTTCAGCAAGAACTCGGGCTCGAGTGACACGATATGTGACCTGGAAAAACCGAAAACATTTACGTTACTGTATCTTAAACGGTTACTGCTGTACAACTTACAAATGAGCCTATCACTAGGGCGATTAGAGCCGATAAGCCACACGCCAGGAATAGGCTTTCCGGTGAATGCATTCCTCGTCTGCTTTCCACCACTCGTTCGGAATTCGGCTCTAAAATATTTTTTATTGGCATACTCTCTTCATATACTTTTCTAACTTCAAACTGAAATAAAAATGTTTTGAAGCTACTATTCTTATCACCTTTTGAATTCCTGGCAATGCAGCAAATAATCTCTTTCTTTTTTTTGATTGAAACCCTCATTTTTACAGAAATGAAGAAAAACAGCACAAATGAAGAATAGATGAGTGAATTCCAGGTTTCAAACATGGTCCACACTCGCTATTATTGGTAATTAAACACAGAAGTAAAGAAGGGAAAAGAACTAGTTGAAATGTCAAGTTGTCGTTTTGTTAACTGCCTCACACGGAAACCACAATTTCTGGATCATGTGTAATGAGCATTTTATGGGCCCAGGAGAATGTGCTAGGATTCCGAGTAAGACTTATGAAAGTCACTCTTCAACTGGATGGTAATACTGTTGGACCTTCTCTTCAACAATTTTGGTTCTTAGTAAATCTTTGGGAAGAAATTGAGGAGAAAATTGAAAATTTTTTCATTCAGATGAATTTCGGATATGTCTACTATGTACCACACTTCACGTGGAGTGTAGCACCCTGCGCCGCCGTCGCTCAGGCGACATCGATATTGATACGTATCGATTAGCGGCAGCCCATGCAGCAGCGGCGACCCCAGGATTCCCCCAAAAATCAATAGGTATTGAATCAACGTCGCTGGCGGTGATGGTGCTACATTTGGTCTGCAGTATAATGACAGCCTACAATTTACCTACGTAAAAAATTTCGTAGAATGTAGGAATTTTAGAGTTTTTTCAGGAAAAAGCCAAACCGCTGAGAGCAGAAATTTTTTCATCATGATTTAGCATTTCTTTATTAAAAACTAGAAAATAGGTCCAACAGCTCACGTAAGGTAGCCATGAACCGAAAATTGACATTAGCTCGCTCCCCAACCATCACTGAACCTCCCATTTCGCTGCCAAACCCACGCTAGCTATTATAACCATGGGCCCGCACCAATTAACCGTTAGGCAAACACACGCGTTGAATATATGACCTCCGGATGCCTGACTGACTGACTGGCTAAGGTCGTTCGACTAATGTGATGGCGCAATCTGTACGTGTGCACAGGAAGTGCCGCGGTAATCACTACGCTGACGGGGTGTTCCCGGAGCGAAATGACTGATGAGTGGACCAACGATAATTGCTCCCATCATATACCGTATGCACGTTGCCGCATGTCAAGTACTCGACGTACATGAGGCGGGTGACCATGAAAATAAGTGGATAACATTCGCCAATTACAAATTCGGGTCAAACCATTATGGGTTACGTAAGTACTTAACGTTGTAGGCAAACTGGGTTACTTGATGGGGTTAATTAATGTAGAGGACACGATGTATTCCAATTTTCCGATGTGAAAAAGCCCATGGACATTGAACAGGTTACCAAACCATGTTTGGTTAGGTTTCCAGCTTTATTTAGATCTATTCGTTTGACAAAAAACAATAAAAAAGAATAGGAAAAGATACAAATCCAATTTTTCGAATTTTAACCCACCATCGCTAAGTTCCTCCGAGATCACTATTCCTTCTGGACACTGTTCCGATTGTCCAAACACGATATTCTGGATAAAATGACCACCACTCCACGAGTTTCTATTCACGCATCTAAAAAGAGTCATTGCTGTTGCAGTCCATCATCCAACAAAAACCCAAGCAACGTAAAACAATAACTCAGATTAGGTTACCCTACCTGGCAATGGTCAAATCCCACGCGCAATGTGGGTCCTGCAACGCCACACATCGATTGCAGGAATCGGGTTCGTTACAGTGGTGGACGTCGATCGTTGCCACTTCATCCGAGGAGACAACGACCAACTGACGTGGTGTGGTAAGTAGGTTCACCTAGAAAAAATTTGCAAAAATCCATATAAAAAACTGAAGCTACAAAAATCAATACTAAATTATACCCTACCACAGGTATCGTTCTTGAAAATACAGTAACCGACTCGATTACAGTAGTATTTCCTACAGTTTCTATTAGTTTCAATACGCGGCCATCTGATGTCCCGAGATAAATAATGTCGTAGTGCTGGCCGTTCACAGAATCGACCTAAACAATAAACAAATTGAATTCCACAAGAAAAATTTCATGCTGCGCTACTAGCGCCGCAAAAAACCCCGCTTACATGTGGTAACACAGCGATCTGGGTAAGATCCGCTCGATCGGATCCTTCTATCAGCATTGGCCCATTCACCGACTCTATAGCTCTGTGCATCAGCGGAGTCCTTGTGATGAAGGATACGGTCGCTTCGGGAAGTTTTGTAGAATCCGGCACACAAGCCCCTGGTCGTGGCCTCGGGATCTCGTTGCGGTTATACGGTACCCATAGGGAATTCACCGTGCGCTAAAAACACACTAATTCGAAACCACCCGGAAAACTCGTCCATGGTGGGCGGCACAGTCCTCACCTGTTGTTTGAACGTCCCGTAATCGAATTCCTCTCGAATTCGCTTCATTGAAAACGCACACACGGCGCTCATCCGGACGTCTGAGTCGGGAGTGGAGAACACAGCGTAGACTCGATGATCATTGGCTGACGTAGCTATGGGATCCGATACGGCTTCTGTAAGAAATATTGGCAATAATTGATAAAGTCTGCAATCACGAAACCTAACAAGTAAGGGTTTCGTAACCATTTCAGTTAATTTAATGGGGGGCCTAGTACTAGTGGTGTAAACGCTCCAAAACAGACGTCACTTCGACACATAGAGAAACTGTGGAGTGATGCAGGTTCTCGCA
>KN768185.1:0-10894 GCA_000816745.1 Ancylostoma duodenale | reverse complement strand
AGCGGCCGGGCGGCGGCGATAGCCCGGCCGCTGGTGGGTGCGCGGGCCGGCCGCTACAATTGTCTGAGCTATTATCGTCGTTTTTTTT
Source organism: Ancylostoma duodenale (assembly GCA_000816745.1). Taxonomy (NCBI): domain Eukaryota; kingdom Metazoa; phylum Nematoda; class Chromadorea; order Rhabditida; family Ancylostomatidae; genus Ancylostoma; species Ancylostoma duodenale. Next base: position 10,806 of record KN768185.1, on the reverse strand, counting down.
TTTTTTGCTTTCCTTCCTTCTACTCAACCACCCAACTCCGTTTCCACCCTACCGCTACCTTTCCATATGGTGAGATCCTTCATTGGTTTTATTTCAGGAAGGTAAATCGGCCCACGTCGCAGTCGCATTGCTTCTATAGATTCCTCACTGGCCTCATCCGCCCCATCGTTTCAGATGGGCTGTAGGTCAAATTGATTACAAATCCTTTTTCATCATACTGATAACTGCTCGCCAAACTTACAATGTGTCTGAACTGTGTATTCATAGCGTCGTAAATAAAACGCAATAATGCAAATCAAATCATATTGGCGGAGAGTGACATTTAGGGAATGGGTTCTTTACCTCCTGCCTTGCTTGCCCGTCTTCAAAAACGAGGAATTGTAAAATCAGGTGAGATGTTGCTAAGATCAAGTGAACAAGTGATTTTGACTAACACATGTTGAAGCAAATGAGGAGATCATCGCCGAAAGCTATGATTCTGATGCAAAAGAGAAGAAGGCTAACGAAGCGAACTCATCGGGTGCTCCTGGATGTCCTAACAAATATAATCCGTACCACCTCTGCTCTGACTACTGTTATGACCACTGGAGAGAAGGAACCCCAGAAAATCGGTAATTCTCATCCTTCTTTTTTGACTTGTTTTTCTGTAATGTGAGTGTGTATCTGAGCTACTGGTTACCCAGGTCATTTAATTTTTTCTGTTTACGCTAGTCTTTTTTAAGGCTTTCCGAATCGTACCTTCGGAAACGCCGTAGAATGCTCGCAAAATTTCCGCTTCCTGAACCATGGGTTGAGGTCTATGATGCAGGGATCGCCAGGCACTACTACTGGAACCAAGATACGGATGAGGTATGGTATAACCAAGATACGGAGATACACTCTATCTTGCTCTAGAATCATAGTTCAACAAATTCATGAGGCTGTAGTTTTGGTCAGTTTGAATGTTTCAGGTTTGCTGGGTTTCTCCTCGACATCCAATCGCTGTGATTGGTGAGGCAGCACCACGCGTTGCGAAGGATTTGAAGGAAAGGATGGAAGGGGCGACAATAACCGAAACTCATGTTGGTTTGAAATTCTTGTTGGATGTGAGTTCATGTGGCAGCGAATCTTGTGCTTCTTTTTAGGAAAAGAGAGGTGACCAGTCCAAACCTTTGAAATCTGCTCTTTCGAAGAAGAAGAGAGTAAGTGTCATTGATTTCGTATAATTGCGTGTTAAACTACTGTGCTTTTCTGTTATTTAGCGCAATTCTGACGATTCTGATGGAAATCGAGGGGAAGATAGCGATGATGATCCATCCAAGCTGGAGGAAATGAGCGAAAGAGACAAACTAAGTACGTATGTTCAATTACCTTTGCTGTGTTGAAAGCACAGTCTTTTTGGAGCTTCCGTTTCCAGTCCCCTTTTCTCTCTCAAAGTGTAACGCTTTCCTCAAAGAAACCTTTCTCTCATTTCAATCCGAAGCCACTGGCAGCAATTAATTTGCCAAAAAGGTGATTTCGGGGGCCATTTATTGCCGCCTTTCCTCATTTTGGGTTAGCACATTAGAATGCATCTCATCGTATGCAGAGATAATCCCTCTGCTACTTCTCTTCTCAATCATGATTCTCCTATGGTCACTCCACTCAGTATGGGGTGTTGCATAGGGTTCTTCTTCCCCTCCTCTCATTTCTTCTTCTGCTTCAATAGTAAATTAATGAATTATAATCATCAACTTGGAATTTGGTGGGGTTACATTAGGTTTAAACTGTAGTATTTGCCCATGTCGCCCTTCTTCCTTGAGTCAAGAGTGACCGATGAAGAGTGAACTTTTTTTTATGAGCGCTATTTGCTTTCCGCACTGAGTGTTCTGTGAGTTTTCGAATGCTTTCCAGCACTTCCTCTAAATATTGCTGCTTTACTTTCGATTCCATATCCATGCCTTTTGCAGAACGTGCAAGACGAAAGGGAATCGATCCCATGGACCCTGCGGCCTACGGAGATGTTGCAGTGTAAGTAGTTACAATTTGTATAACGTGCTAAAATACTTTTCGTAGTTTTGAAATTCAACTGTTTGTGATTAAGAGGGAAGTGGTCTTCTGGTCTCCACGCTCATGACAAGACTGGTGCAGACGTCACAGCGGGCGGTCCGCTCTTCCAGCAGCGTCCTTACCCAGCACCGGGAGCGGTGTTGCGACAACAAAAGAAGAAGGGCAGTGATGAGGAGGACTGATCAAAAGCTGAGGACATTCATTTCCTTATTTTCTTGATTCATGTCTTCATTGCGATTGTGTTCCGCTCCGGACATAGTTCTTTCGTTTTTCTTTTTTGCTTATTTGTGAGTCAGCATGTCGTGGGCCGCATTCATAAGGCGAATTAGAATCAAATCGGTCTCTTTTTTTCGAGTGATCACACCTAGTATGGTTGCTAGAATCGACTCTTGTATCGTATCATCGTTATCTTTTGATTTCCTTTTGCGCTGCGTCAGCGTTATCAAGACCCAGATCTTTTCCTGTCAAGTGCAGCATATGCTGCTTTTTTGCCTGTTACACGTTTTCCCTACAGCAATACTGTTAGTTTCACCATAGTGTACTGTGGGAGGTGATGGCATTGTATCATTTACCTCCTGTTTAGATCGAGAACTCTGAAATTATGTGCAGGTCTTTTTTTTCTGGTTATTTTCGAAATATTACCCATTGTTGACCAACTTTAGCTGTTCGATTGTATCTCCTTCGTTCCTCTTACAGTTTGCTGTCGCAAATTCATTTTACTAATTAACTTATTGCTTTCACCAGTTTTTTTTATTGAGATTTCAGCTTTCTCGCTAATAAATGATTTATTATGACGAGTCTGATGGAATGTGATGTTGATGGAAAGAGTCTCATTATTGCACAATGTCTGAAGAGAACTAGACTAGAGTACATGTGTCTTAACTGCTCGATGATATCATTGTCACAGCAATAATGTTCGCATTCTTTTTCGGAAGTCATAGACTTTTTGACCTTCACTGGGAGTTTTTACAGGCATGGATATCTCAGAGACAGTACAGCTCTTGGTATCTCGTATTTCTGATGGTCACAATGCAGTCAGCAATCGCTTACGTTCTGTTGACCCTTTATGGCTACTTCTTGGTACAGTCGGTGGAACTGTAGTCTATCTAAAAGTAATCCACCTGTACAGGCGTAGTGAGGAACCTTTACTGAAACGGTCAGTTGCTTTAAAATTACGTATTTGCAGGTATTGTCTTATTTATTTTTTTACAGTCTTACCGCTTATGCATTTTCCCAATTTCGTCGGCTGCCAATGGTAAAGGCGAAGATCGATAAAGAGTTAGCTGGTGCTAAGAAGGAGATACTTGAAGCAATTCATAAAGATGATAGCGACAGAGTGTTTATTTCTGGTGATGGACCTTGTATTTTTCTTCGTATACTAATTACCTCAAACGTTTTTTTTTTTCAGAGCTGCCTACTGAAGGCCTTTCTTCGGATTCGGTGCTTGAGCTGGCTAGTAAATATGACATGTATGGTAAATTCGCTATTGACGAAGGTCGTGTTTCGGGTGCTGTTTACACTGACAGATCACCTGAACACATCGATTTGTTGACAAAGGTGTTGTAATCTCGAATATTTTTCAAGCAAAATATTGCTTACGCTCGAATGTTCAGGTGTACAGCAAGTACGCATATTCTAATCCTCTCCATCCAGACGTTTTCCCAGGTGCACGTAAAATGGAGGCGGAAACAATTCGCATGGTTTGCTTTTTCCTCAATTCACGTCCTGTGAAACGCACATTGCCATACTTTCTAGGTTCTTAATCTCTACAATGCACCACCGGAAAGCTCTGGAAGTCTCACAACCGGCGGTACGGAATCTATTATTATGGCCTGCTTGGCCTATAGGAATAGGTAGTCGAATTTTAACAAATGTTCTGCAGCTTATTCAATTTTTGTTCTTGCAGGGCACTTCAATTAGGGATTGCAAATCCAGTCATTGTTTGCGCGACGACAGCACACGCCGCATTTGATAAGGTTGGGTGAACATTTTGGACATTGGGATGAGATAAACATCTGTTTATATAATGATATAGGCAGCTTTCCTCTGTGGCATGCGTGTTCGTCATGTTGATGTCGACGAGAACAACCGAATCAATTTGCGGCTTCTGAAGAGAGCCATCGATTCTGATGTGTGCATGGTGAGCAGCATTGTATGTACGTAAGCAAGCCCTGCGAAAGTTGGTATTATATTATTTTTTTGTAGATTGTGGCTTCGGCACCAAATTTCCCTTCAGGCTCTGTGGATCCAGTTCCGGAAGTAGCTGAAGTGAGGATGATTTTTGATCGTTTTTGTTTTCTTGTAATGATACCCACCTGTTCAGCTTGGCCACAAGTGCGGGATTCCGGTTCATGTTGATGCCTGTCTCGGAGGGTTTCTCATACCGTTCATGGCGGATTGCGGTTTCGACATTCCCGTTTTCGATTTTAGAAACCCTGGCGTTACAAGTATCAGTTGTGATACCCACAAGGTAGGATTATATTTTTGTTATTTCCTGTTATTTCTCCGCAAAATTCTATTCAAAATTTAGTACGGGTGTACACCGAAGGGAAGCTCCATTGTGATGTATAGATCCAAGGATTTATTGCACTACCAGTATTTCTCTGTACCCGAATGGACTGGCGGCATTTACGCGACTCCGACAATATGTGGTTGGATAGCAAAATCGTTTTTGGATTCCATTTCTATAATTATTGGGTTGATGAAAAAGTTCTGCAACACTCACAACGAATTCCTTAGAGATGCTTTTCTTCATTAAGACAAAATCTCAATCAATGCTACAGTTACCATTACTGTGTGGTAACCTTGCCCATCTTTTGGACAGCTTCTCTGTTCCTTCCTAACAAAACGCAGGAGGCTGTGGATCGAAAAACTTGGACACCTCTTTTCCGAGTCCCTGTTGATTGCCAGGCCTAATTTTCCATCAGAATAAGGTCAGAATAAGGTGATAATTCGACAGGGTCAGCTCTGGCGAATACGATAGCGGTAACAGAAATTCCGAACCGAGGTTCTGAGTCTTCTCACGATCTGCGTTTACAAAGTGCGCGTGAGCATCATCTTGCAGGAAATGGACATTTGCTCGTTTTGTGCGTTTTTCGTGGATGGCACCTGCCAACTTTTAGGGTTGGGTAGTGCAGAGCTCCACCGTCATTATGGTTCCACTACTTAGGAAGTCTTAGTAAAGCATTCCTTGTGGCTCCACCGACAACATGGAAAAATTCTCTTTTTGGGCTAGTCTGCTTTTGAATGTTTTAGAAGTGATTCCGGACACGGAATCCACCGGCGCTGCTGTGCATTGTTTGCCTACAGGACGAAGCATCCATTCCCACATACAATATCCTTTAGAAAGTCTTTCCCATGTGGACAAGGAGAAAGCGGCATGATTTATGAGATCCGCACAACACACCAAGTACTCATGTTCGGACAACTTTGCTAAAACCTAGAAAGCGAGAATGCTTGATGACGGTCGCATAGTCGCAATAGAGTGTCTTTGCCAACTTGGAGTTGTCGGCATCTGACTCGTCTTCAGGTTGTCCCGCAAATCGTAGTCATTAACGGTGGACGCACGTCCAGACCATGGGTGAATTTCAAGCATCATTTCGTCAGAGTCGAAGCCCTGGCACCATCGAGGGGCACTCGAATGGTGAATAACGGTCTCTTCAAACGCAGCACATATATTGGCGTCTGCGCTTCTTACAGGATGCCTTTGCAGGAGACCATAATAGACAAAGGAGCGATGTGAGACTTGACTGGCCGAAGGTATTATTATTTGGACACTGATAGAGCTTCCCTCATATGCCCTTCACTTGAAAGCTTCGAGAACATACTACCTTATACCGACACAAGATCCCACCTGTCAAGCTGCTTTTGCGTTTTAGAATTGAAAACAAAAAGTGTTGCAGAACTTTTTCATCAACCCAATATTATGCATTTCGTTATAGGAAGCCGCGCTGGTGCAAACTCTGCTGTTGCTTGGGCTACGCTTTTGTCATTTGGTGCTAATGAGTATCGCAAGAGATGTGAAGCGATTATTTCCCACGCAAGGAAGATAGCAAACGGCATAGAAAAGATAGCCGGACTGCAGGTAAGTTCTCGCCGTGGTTGTAATAAGTGGTCGACGTGTTATCGAGAAGGGCAGCTTACAGAATTTAGTTTCGGTTTTTAGCTGCATGGTTCCCCAGATGTGTCGGTTGTTGCGTTCAAGAGCTCATCATTCAATATTTATGCTGTCAGTGATAAAATGAATAAACGAGGATGGAACTTGAATACTCTTCAAAATCCCAACGCGTATGTTTCAGAGGCTTTATTTTTACTACAACTTTTCCATTTTTTGCATGAGTTCTCTACCATGTTCGAAAACTGAGAAAAATTATCTCAAAGCAGGAGCTACTATACTATTAATTAAGATCGAACAGTAACCAGTTACTAATGATTAGACAATTTAATAGTACTGCCCTCAAATTATTCTTTCTTCCTGGTATTCCCAGTCCTTTTCAGTATTCATATATGCCTCACATACAACCATGCAAGTCAAAAAGTTGTGGATGCTTTTCTGAAAGATCTGTACGAAGTTGCTGCTGAAGTTGCCGCTAGTGCTGACAAAGGAAGCAAGAGTAGCACGGTATGTATAAGTAGATGTCACCGGATCTATACTTTAGCACAAAAGATGCATCTTTCAGGCAGCACTCTATGGTATGGCTGCTCAAATTCCCGACAAATCTCTTGTGGATGAAATGACGTACGAATTTCTGGATGCTTGCTACGCCAAACCTCCTCAGCATTGATCTGTTGCCTTCATAGGATTCTCAGTGATCGTGTTTTTGTGATACCTTATATCTCATTTGGTGGCTCATGTCAACTCGATGCGATACACTAGTCAACTGCTTTAGTGCGAAATCTGTAAGCTCACATTAACATATCAACACAGTTATCTAGGCTCGCTTTTCATATTTCACTTTGAATTCGAATTTGACCATATTTTTACATTCCAGAGAATATATATAATAAATGCTTTCTTATCCATATCTGGAGCTAATACAATCCTTTCGTTCGATTGCTGACGATCACGGAAACCGTGATGTTGACATGATGCATTCTACATCGTTTTCATTTGCTTGTGTTAGTACTCTTACATGTAAGAATAAGCGAGCATTATATCTCATTATGAAAAGTCATTAGAACATTAGAATGACAAAGGTTAGAGACTTCTGTATATTGCCATGTAGGTTAAAATTTATTCGATCTAAACGTTTCAAACACTTTAACTCACAGTTTTCTGGCAGCTCCTAACCAGGTGAACGTTCGACCATCTTTGAATCTCGTCATAGTGAATATAGTTCTCTCGAATAACTTGAGCAGTAGACCAAGATTTTCACAGTTCTTTATTCCGGCTAATGTTTCCGCGTCGTCGCCTTCGTCAGAGCCTGAAAAGTCAAAACAAAGTGTAATATGTCCTCCCAAACGCCCAATCAGCCCACAGGTTATAATTCAACAAGAGAGTAAAAGCGAAAAACGAGATCAGAGGAGTAAAACCCGTCAATGCTTACCTAGGTAGCCGTTTAGCCGCGATGTAAGGGTACCGCCGCGTAGAATATGTAGGTGTGCCCTGCTACTAGTAAGTAGTGTGCCCCCGCGCCTGACTCCGTAGATCAAAACTCGCAAAGGTCTTGGTACAGAACCAGTTCGTTGGTCACGGCAGTGCACTCTTCCTTCCTATTCATTTTCGGATTCTTAGCGGTTATCCAAAACGCTTCTAATGTTCTGCGGGCTACAATTTCGAGTTCCCACGATAAGATAGTGACAGCCACCTCGAATGAACTGTTGCCATGACTATGTCTGCGATGAGCACCGAGAGGTGTTGCTATTCTTTTACTCATCTGATCTCGTTTTTCGCTCTTATTCTCTTGTTGAATTATAACCTGTGGGCTGATTGGGCGTTTGGGAGGATATATTACATTTGGTCTTGACTTTCCAGGCTCTGACGAAGGCCGAAACGTTAGCCGGAATAAAGAACTGTGAAAATCTTGGGGTACTGCTCAAGTTATTCGAGAGAGATCCTAACAGAATTTATTTGAGGAGAAGGATTACCGTCATAGGATGCTTCTGCGGTTACGTGCAAATCAGAGTTTCATGTTGCTCAGACGATATGTTTCTCCAAAACTAGAGAAGGCGCCAGAACCAAAGTTTAGTCAGTCTGCCGCATTCCAGGTGAGCTTCTGTACTTCTAGGTACTGTGTTTCCGATTTTTGTTCATATATTACTTTCCAAGAACTGGGTCCAATATATCTGAATAGGGGCGGAAGCGGGGCGCAGGAGTTGGAAAATCGGCCTACAAACTGGACTACTACAGCAGTGATGAGTTCGGAACAAAGAGGCTGATTTCTATTTTTGGTAGTCTTGCTGTCTTTGTGTTGTACTTCGGATACTTGAGGTGATTTACGTTCCGCTCTACCTTGTACTGCTTATCAATACAGTACATATATTTAAGAGAACCTTCCGATCTCGACGAAATTTGGAGCATTCCTCCGCACGTGCTCACGGCGAACTTGGAACGAAAAATGCTTCGTGACCAAATCAAAGAGGTCTTCTTGCTCATATCATGTTCCGCTGATTTTTTTTAATGAAATGTAATCATGTTTGCAGGCAGAAGCGAAAGGCCAAGACACAACCTTATTGAAGGCTCAACTTGACTACGTTGATGTCAAGGAAGCTGCTCTTCGCATACAGTTTGAAGCCAAAGAAAAGAACAAGGGGTCACCTTAACACTAGTACTTCCACATATTTATAGATGAATATTTAGCTGTAAATATTAGATGGAGACTTTCCATCCATTCTGAATGTTTCAATTCTTGTCAGTTATGTTCATATCTCAGGATTGATACATTTTTTAAGAAATTTGTCATAATAAATTGCTCACTTGATTCGTATCCAAAATAAATCATTTACCAAGGGCAAGAAAAAACTTGGGTGATGCTCTTGAAAGGTGTTAAGGAATGAGTTGACTGCCCTTCCTGTATGCTGTCCAGTTTTCCGACACAAAATTCGTTCTCACCTTAGGAGTCGTCGATGGGAAGGGATAGACCATCCAATAGCGTGCAATTCAATATCACTATTGAGCTGCTTTGGTTCATTAGTAACCGGCGGTTCTGTGGAGACCCTTCCGTACAAATGGCTTCCATTCCTTTCTGCTCCTATTTTCCGAACAGCCACTTCATTTTGATTCCACTTGAAGAAGCAAAAAGACCTGAATGTCATTTATACGATTACGGTCTCGCAGGACATCGATGATTCGTCGTGGATCAGAGAAGAATCCCAGCATCAATGCTGTTTACCTTGTTAGTATCTCAACGAACGAAAACCACCCTTTTATACTGGTAAACGTAAGGAACACCTGGTCCTGGAAATGGATAGAAAGTCTGCTTTTAAAGTTGGATTCGCCCATAGCTGGTACACATGTACGATGAGACCGCTTCGCATCCGCTATAAAAGGAACGACGGAATAGGGAGAAGAAAATTCCTGGTGGGTAGGGAAAGCTCCTCGTTCTGCCTTCGCGACTGCCGCGTTGCCGCTTCAAGACAACGCAAAATCTCCGCGAAACTTTGGAGAAGCGTTCTCTGCGTGGCAAGCATAAATTACGTCCTCATATTTTGAATGAAGAAGTCTAAAACGACCCTCTTACTAAGGAACTCCCTCAGGCCACAATTGACGTCAAAAATCCGCACCTTGGTGTGGCGACCGCAACTACACTACGCGCACTGCAACATTCGAGCGGTGTTTCGAATTTAGCATTTTTGGAAAAACATCGAATAGAACTTTCCAAAATTGCTGGAGATCTGTTATGTGATGTTCGCATCAGGTGCAGTTCCACGAATTTCATGATTTCCCATGCAGAAATTCTTAATTTTCGGACTTGGCTTTGATTTTGCTGCTTTGTGTTTTTTCCTTTGGGTATCGGGTGTCGTCGCTGTTGCCGATTTATTTCCTCGCTATTGTTACAAATTTTCGGGTTCGCGGGTACCTGTTTTCTTTAGAGATTCGCTGCTATAATTACCCTGGGAAAATTATTCATTTTCTCGGATTCCAGCCATGGGGAAGGAATCTCGTTCAGATCGAGATCGGGATCGAGACAGGGATCGTCGTGATCGAGATCGTCGTGACAGAAAAAGATCAAGGTCCCGGGACAGGGACAGGGATCGTAGACGTAGCAGAAGCAGGAGTCGAAGCAGAAGCAGGTGAGCGTAACTGTTGCTATCATCTGTTTGTTTCTTGTAGTTTTTCCAGTATTTGTTTGTAATTTCATAAATCCGTAAAGTGAGCAAGCTCGTACTGCTGATTGCTGCATTAGTACGTTTCCACTCCAACTTAGCTTTTCATGATTCTAAAACTTAGATCTCCTCGCCGAGAAAAGGACAGGAAGCGAAGTGATAGATACAAAGATAAGGAAAAGGACAAGAAGAAAGATGGTGAAAGTGAGAAAAAGAAACAGGAAAAAGACATTGCCGCTATCGTAGAAATGAAGGATAAGGTGAGAAGAAGAATAGTTCCTCACGAAATTTTATCTACCACAGTGGAACTGCTTTGATTTGATCGTTACTTTTGCAGAATGAGGTAGGTAGTGAGTTGGAGCGTATCATGGAAGAGCGGCGGAGAAAAGTGGAGATTTGGCGTGCGCGTAGGAATAAAGCAGCGAACGCCGCCGAGCAGGCTGAAAAGGATGAAATGGCGGAGGTAAATTTCATCATTTGACGACGAAGTCACGTTTTCGGTTGTTATTAATT
>KN768184.1:0-10758 GCA_000816745.1 Ancylostoma duodenale | reverse complement strand
CAAGCTGAAACTTCCCCCCTTTTGCTGCAATTGAGAGGGGGGGGGGGATTGAATCAACTAAGGGGTGAATAGCAGCAAGTAAGGAAACTTGCCTATAGCCTTTGAACTCGCAGTATCACACTGTTCAGCTGAATTAGAGTAGGTAGTCGTAAATGGTACAAATGGATAGTTCCTAAAGTAGATGAATTAAAAAATAATTTGGATTTCGTGTGAGCGTTACCAGTACGCACATGGACAAAATCCAAAAATCACGGAAATTCACGAAAATTTGCAGGCGAACAAAAAAACTGGGAAAAGACAAAAGAAAAAAGAAGGGAAAGACAATTATGGAGGACAGACTATTAGCGCAGCTGAGTGACCGCACTTCCGAAAAACAGCTGAGCGGTCACACCTTCTGACACAAAAACAAGTTTCTTGAAACTTCTACTAGGCATATGCTGTCGAAGTGACAGCAGTTAGGTAAACCAAACCCGGTTCTTCCAACAAAAAAAACTCGTGGTACAGTGAAAAGGAAGGATACAACGTGATATGTCTTAGTGAAAACATTTCTTTTTCCGCAAATTCCCCGGAATCATTCATAGTTCTTAATGGGCTCATGCAAACTCTGTCGTTGGTACGCTGTTCCGTAGCCTGATAAAATACATAGTTGTACTACGCAAAGTTTTGGAAGATTTTGAGTACGATATAGTTATTACTGTACATGTCATGACGGTGCCAGAGGCTTTGTAAAATAATGAACATTAGTTCCGCAATTCCATGAGAAATCATCTTTCCGTGTCAAGGTTTAGCCCGAAATTGGAATAGCACCAACTGTGGGATATTGCGAAGTCTACTTCGTCGCTGGATCCACATAATCATAACGAGGATACTTGCAGGGCCCTGACGCATCATCGGAAGGATTTTATACTTTTGGGTATGATGAGGTAATCGGGCATAGACAAGGTTACGTATGGCTAAATGCGTTGATGGGTGCCAGATGAGGGATAAATTCGAGTACGTTGACACGTTCACCATGGGTAATCTCAGTGATGTATATGGACCAGAAAGAGCGCTAGAGAAACAAAAACTGGCATGGCAGGGTTGCCACAGGGAACAAGAGACCGTGGGAAAGATTAGTCGATTTAAAACGCGGTATCAATGGACGTAGTGGTAAAACCGGACCGGGCGTGATTTGCATGCGGGAACATGCGAGTTTCGTTTCAATGATTGTAAACAGACTGCCAGGAACACTAAGTGGTAAACGTGCACCGAGCCCAGCATTTCGGAAAGACGATAATTCAGCCCTTTTTCACCCTTTTTCGAAAATACATACTTCCTCGATGTAGAGTATTTGTTCAGTATTGGGTGTTTGCCTGGTTTTCCTGTGTATGTTGCGAACACACGCGACCACTGTGGCTAATCCCTCTTACTCATACCAACGGAATAACAAGTTTTCAAATGGTTCTGTTGGCAGATAGGGGCGATTGAGCTCCAAAGCTCTCCTGTTGTAAATTGCGGGTCGGCCATGACAGCTTACGAAACCGGATGCATCAGTGAAATCACTTAAAGTACGCAAAATTAACCTTTGTCTGGTACTCATCAGCGAGTTTACCCATACGTGACATTGCCAACACCAGATGGTAATCACGTCACTGCGTATGTGATTATCCATCCTTTCAGGTGATGAATCCGAGTCCTGAGTAAAATCCTTTGGGAAGAAGAAACCAGGCGCCTAGTTCAAGAAACTTTCCCAAGAATGACCTTCCAAATTTTCAGGAATTTGGCACTCATCGACTCAGAATGCGGGTATTCTTGCTGAAAATCTCAGAAATCGGCTTTTCCTAGTCAAGAAAGAGCCAAAACTGTTTATGTTACCTATTCTAACGCCGTGTACGGTACATCACATGTTGGTACTCGAATTTTCGTTTCGAATAGTTGAGTACTCATGAAGATCCAACTCTGACAGTTTTCAAACTGCTCGAATATTTGAATAACCAAAATCTCTGGATTTTGGAACAAAAATCTGTGGATTTTCGAGTGTTATGAACATTCGAATGATAGAAACTTTGAATTGTTCGAATATTCGTCCCAGTACCAGTGAATGAATACCAGCTCCATCTAGTACCGTGGAATTTCCACGGAGTCTGCCCCACATGAAGAGAAAGGTGCTATCCAATCTGCGCATCTGCCTGATCTATAAGATCTACCCGTTTTTGTTTTACATTCCGGAAATAAAATGAATCAGTTTCTCGTTCTCCCATGCATTTATACCCTTCTGAACCATTCTCTTGATGTTGAGAGTGTTTTCCACCTTAGCCGCTTAACAGATCAAAGACACTTAAAGTCCTTACGCACAATCGGCGGAAAATTTTCGAGCGCGTGCAGCATGCGGCGCGGCCCTCTTGCGGCAGTGATCCCCTTCCTTCGTCAGATTTTTGGCCATATGAGTGTTTTTCTTTTCTTTTTTTTCCTTTGGTTGAAGTTTATTTGACGGTGTGAGGCCTGTGGCTGACCGATATCGACCGGACGGCCCCAGAAGAGGGCCGCGCCGCGCACGCGCCGCATGCTGGGCGCGCTCGAAAATTTTCCACCGATTGCGCGTAAGGACTATATGTTTAAGGAGTCTGAAGGGAACGTAGACGAATGCATGGAATGGACTATAAACGATGACTTCAAATAAGTGAAATATTTATCAGCACATCAATTTCTCCTATTTATCAGCACATCAATTTCTCCTCGACAATGTTCCTTATAACCCTCTGTGTTTTGGGACTCTTTCGTTGTGAATGCAGCACGAATGCGGCATGCTTCGCCGAATCCGCGTAACCCATAGAAGTCACGATAAGTGGAATCTCGCACTCGATTCCTGTAAGAAGAGTGGATTCAAAAAAATATCGACCGAACGATAAAGTGTAATAGCGATTTTAAAAGAATTTAGTCGTAAAGAGAATAGCCAGCGGAACTATTCCTCCCTTCTGTTTGCTAGTTTGCAAGCTTTACTGAACATTACATATTTAAAGAAAATAGCCGAAATGATGCTAATGACTTACTAGACTAAGATAATGCTTTTTTTTCTAACCACATCTTTACCAAGAAAATATACCATAGATGACAAGAATGCCATTAGGTTGGTGCAAAAGAACTGACCCGCTTTTTTACCATGTAATATTGTTTGAACATAGTATGGTATCCAGACATGGTTATATACTTATGGACTTATAGAGCATAGCAAGCTCTTTCGTGCTCCAGGTATAAAGGGTGTTGGCTGGAGTTAGGAAGCAAGAAACAATTGAATTTGACATCATGGACCAATACTGCTCACCTGGAAGTGCAATAAACTTCAGCACATAGTGTATGGCGATGATTGCTGTGTCTCCTCCATCTCGATGATAGTTCTGAGTGGGTGGAGCACCTTCCGGAATCCGTATGCAGCACTTTGCAAAAACCTTAACAGTGAGCATGATAGTGACGCCGCTAGTGGCTAGGACGTTAAAGCTTTGACCGGCGTCGAGGGGCACCACACCTGTTTATGCCTTGCTCTCACTCGCCCGAGCGGAACCAATTCGATGAGGTGTTCGCTCAGCTTCTTCTCATTCACGTGTTCGTACCTAGAAAGATTCGATTGAAAAAAGTGGAAACGAGCTGTTTATTGGTCTTTCCTTTCAAGAGCTGCGCACCAGCTACATGATTTTGTTTTTCATTTCTTTACCTTTTCTTTTTTTTGCTTTTCTTGCTCATGGTCGCTTGGCCTCCTAGAAAATAGGCTTCAGCAAAGAGTGATCTACTTCATGAATGGCATAGTACAATAGTATTAGGTTGTAGGGAAAGTTCTTGCGGTTTTTGAAACAGCATATTTTCTTGACTTTTCAAGAGCAGGAAAGCACATTAAGAAATGCATTAACCACCACCACGTACTGCCACTCTTCGCCCATTTTTGGGAAGCCTTTGGATGTCCTCGGCTTGGAAATGTCCTGGCATTGAGTCGGAAAATTTGCCCTACCAGCGATCCAAGTCATCTTCATTATCGAACGCTCTACCTTGTATGGCATTAGAGGGGGACAGGAGAATGTGGTTATCCTTCGAGGTAAGGTATGGGCTGTACGTTGGGTAAGTCAGCACTTTCCGTCCAAAGCCGGGTAGCTTCTGGCGAGTCACACTTTTAATATGTGGACGAGCATCGTCGCGGAGAAATCGGATCTTGCCGTGATTCAGACTCATCTCTGCGATTTTTCCGGCCAATCTATCCGGCTGCTGATAGCACAGGTCTAGATGAGGGCAGTATCGCGTGGCAGTAGCGCTTAGTGAACGATGCCTTCGCTGTCACACCAGGCAGTGACCACAACCTTCAGAGGGTGATCACCCGTCTTCGGATGCGGGTCAGGCTGCTCATCCTTATCAACTTAGTGTCGATGGTGCTTGGTGTTGACGTACAGACACCACTTCTCATCTCCTGTAAAGGTGTACTTCAGGCGGTTTTCACTGCTCCTGTAAGAGGGCAACTCAGTATCCACTTGTGCACACCCCTAGGGACCGCACCCGGTCAAATCATGACCACTCACTGTGATAGTTTTTTAACCTCGCCCAACTGACGCAGGTGGTCGGCGATGGTGGTAAAAGGAGCACCCAAGACTTGTGCCCTTTCACGCGTAGTTTGACGTGGATCTGAATCAGCCAGCTGCCACAGTTGACCATTGTCAACTACGGATGCGCATCCCGACCACGTGAAACATTGGGGTTTAATGCGCCAATACAAAGGCGCCGCGCCTGAACCAATCTTGTGCAGTGCATTCGGTCAATTTACCCTCCCCAAATACAGTGTTAATACGGCGACTGGATGCTGATTCCCCAGCTTTGAATTCGTTTAGTGAAAAGTGGCAAAAATACTGCGTGGAAAGCTCCACATTTCTGGACGGGACTGTGCAGGAGTTCGCAGGTGATGACAGTAATAGACTTGCCCATACATGCCTCCTTATACAGTGCGTTTCATAATTATAAGATCACCCCCAAATTTGTGGTTTTCCGGAGAAGCAGCAATCAGGGGAATTTCCTGCTATATGTGATAGACTCCCCACCTTGAAAAACCATTGTAGCCAAAATCTCGTTTCACTACCTCTTACCCTGCAATTTTTGTAAATATTTTTTACTTTTCATACCGTTTCATAGTTATGAGATCACTTCACGAAGTCCATCAATTTTACGACAAAAACTGAAACACATGCAAAAGTTATGATCTGCACTTCCTCCACGTCTATTAGCAATCTGGAATTGTCATTGGAGCATCCTGGAAATGAAATTTCTTAGCGTTATGGGACAAATATCGTCCAAAGCTCTCAGGATTGCTCGTTTCAAGCAATCAACAGCTCTAAACAGAGGTTGCTTTCACCAGTCCACCTGGAAGCAATGCTTCAGAGGTTCTACATTAGGTTTACACCGAAAATATATGCTGGACAAGCCAAACCTCGATGTCACGTGACCTCAACTGCACCATGGTTCAGCGGCTCAAGTGGGTTGCAGCAGTGTTCTGCTGGTAAATGTTGCTTTGTCGATGTCGGTCATTCAGGAGTGGTTGCAGACGTGCTTGCGGCATCGTCTGCTATGCTGCAGAGTCCTCGTTGCATGTCGTTCAAGTGCGCGAGCATGGCAGAATGTCTTTAAAGACCATGGCACTTCCACCGCCAAAATCGCGAGGTATGAAATTGGCACGATCTTTGCTAAAATCTCGCCAGGGGTATCTGAGCTGGTGTTTTCTGATGAAAACCAACTCATTAAATGATTCTGTCACGTTCAGGAACCCGTGGTGAGATTTCAGTGAGGATTCTTTCAACTTCCATTTTGGCTGTGGAAGTGCCATGGTCTTTAAAGACATTCTGCCATGCTTGCGCACTTGAACGACATGCAATGAGGGCTCTGCAGCATAGCAGACGATGCCGCAAGCACGTCTGCAACCACTCCTGAGTGACCGACATCGACAAAGCAACATTTACCAGCAGAACACTGCTGCAACCCACTTGAGCCGCTGAACCATGGTGCAGTTGAGGTCACGTGACATCGAGGTTTTGCCTTGTCCAGCATACATTTTCGGTGTAAACCTAATGTAGAACCTCTGAAGCATTGCTTCCAGGTGGACTTGTGAAAGCAACCTCTGTTTAGAGCTGTTGATTGCTTGAAACGTGCAATCCTGAGAGCTTTGGACGATATTTGTCCCATAACGCTAAGAAATTTCATTTCCAGGATGCCCCAATGACAATTCCAGATTGCTAATAGACGTGGAGGAAGTGCAGATCATAACTTTTGCATGTGTTCCAGTTTTTGTCGTAAAATTGATGGACTTCGTGAAGTGATCTTATAATTACGAAACGGTGTGAAAAGTAAAAAATATTTACAAAAATTGCAGGGTAAGAGGTAGTGAAACGAAATTTTGGCTGCAATGGTTTTTCAAGGTGGGGAGTCTACCACATATAGCAAAAAATTTCCCTGATTGCTGCTTCTCCGGAAAACCACAAATTTGGGGGTGATCTTATAATTATGAAACGCACTGTATATGCAAAAGACAGATTGCTTCAAAGCAGCGCGGGGTTATAAAAAGCACACTTTTGAAAACAGCACGAACTTTCCCTACAACCTAATACTTTGTTACAAAACAAACGGACTACTCAGTTGTGAGTCATTTTTCCTACAGATTATTCGAAGAGAAATCAAAAATGTGCATTCAGTAGAAAAAAAGGAGAAGCATTTCTACTTTCTATAACACTGAGTTTTGTAATGAATATCTACAGAAGGTAGGATTTCTTACTGACCTGCTCATCGCTTCGAACTGCGTCTTCATGCTCAGCTGAAGAGCACATTCTTTCAGGCCCTTCCGGGTCCTATTATTTACTGTAACCTGGGCCTCGACAGCCTGAAAGAAGATTTTTGGAGCATTCATAATTTCTTGAAGGAACTGTCCACAGTCTCACCTCTCCTAACCGGAACGCGGTGCGAGGCAGTGACACCATCAAAGAAACACAACCGAAAGGCAATGAGCAACAAGTGAAATCGACCTGAATTAGAGTCACAACGTAGAGAAATTAGTCTTTGCTTGTTCCGCTAAGTATTACGGAATGCCTGCTCGTGATATTCTTCCATTGTTGTCTTCATTACCCTCAATATCACGTCTCCAAACCAAAGAATAGGGTCTCTACTTCCTCATGAAGAGTACATACAGAGAAAAACCCAAGAGAACAGGGATAACAGATCAGGAATACTCACCTCGTCTCGAAAATCAATAGGTGATAGAACGTTAATAGGCACTTGATCAAAAAAGGAACGGGCTAGTACGACAATCGGGAACACCTCCGTACAGGAAGCCTAAATTAACGGTAACATGAAGGTGTGCGTATAAACTGAAATGAGTGCTTCACACCGGGAGGGAATGCACTGACTTCTTTGGAAAATATCCGGAATGAATCCAAACGCAGGGCACTTTCCTTAAAAAAATTCCACTCCTAGCTAATTTTTTGGGGAATTTCCCTGTACCTCCTTCGGTTTATACTTTGTACATACAGTCCTTGTAGAAAAGATAAACTGATTGCGAGGGCTGTTTCGTGGCCTGGCGGCCGCCTTGTGGCAGTGGACCACCTCCTGCAAAGGGGCCCTGCGGTGCCACGGTTGGCACACCGATTTGGATCCATCCCAAAATAACGTGCAACGTATCTTCACGGGTGTAGTTTTCTTGTACAACATGGGGAAATTCGCCATAACCAATTCTGCCCAACAACCGACTTCTGTAATATTGCCAGAATCGACGGCTGTCGCCGGTTCAGTTACCCAAGTTTCAGGTACCGACAGACATACAAACACTCCTATGTTATTTTTATTCTCCTGATTCAAAAACGTGTAAAAAATGACTGTGAACAATGAAGTAATAATACCAACGATGATTTGCAAAACGTTCCATATTTGTAACAAAAATCGATACTTGTCCTTATATGTATATGTTGTTGCTCTCACAACGCTTCAAACATCTGACTTCTTACCTGCTCGGTGTTGGCCGACAAAACCACTTTTATCTGGTATCGCACGGTGCCGAACTGACTCTCATAACTGCTGGGAGCGTCTTCTGGTATCAGCACCTGTATGTGTTAGCAATATTGAGGAAAGACTGGGTAAAAGTAACGAGGACCAGACCTGCAGTGGGAACTGGTGCTTTCCAACGGTGATGGGCATGCCGGGGGGACACAGCACGAACTGGCTCAGGAAGTACAACTGCAAAGTGGTGCATTCAGCATTCTCTTTACTCATTCCAGTGTTTCTTGAGTGGAAGATGGAACAAAAAGTCGAAAATCAAACAAAAAATACGCAGAACTTGAGATTGAAAACACAGATTATAATAGAAGTAGTAAAAGAGTATATGGAATAGAAAAAGAATCGGTGCTTCACTTTCATAACTTTTCCCGAGAATACGTGGAAACTACATAGGGAAACCTGCCCTGAAAAAGACGGTGCGACCGATCTCTGCTGTTGCCAACTCTTTCAACCAGGTGAATCATAGAGCTTGCCCACGGAGCCTTCTCGAGGTAAAATACTCCACGCTCGAGGAAATTTATGATTGCAATGAACTCTATCCTATGTAGAAGCCAGTTTAGGACATTTTTAAAATGAGGTCGTATCAGTTCAAAAAAAGAATAGTCTATTTTTTTTTGTTCTAATGATAAAAGCAATTTCTAAGTACTTAAGGCAAACGTGAAAGAAGGGAAGGAAAGCCGAGCACAGGTATATTAGGAAAATCAATCCTTGGCTTAGAATTTTTCACCTATTTGTCTTTTTTTATCTTGATTGTGGACATGAACATGGGGTCTCCTATTAAAGGCAGCATCCACGTGAATTTTCGCCTCTTAGATCTTGATCAATCGTGATCCAATCATTTGTTGGGTAAATTTTGCAATAAAATCACCACTTAGGACATTTTCTACCACGAATAATAGCAGGTAATAACTGGATTAGCAGGATCATTAGGTAGTAAGTTTTACGTGTTCTAATACTAGCTCCAAAATCTTCCTTGGAGCGCGTAAAATACCAAATGAAAGCTGATTGGGCAATGATCCTTCATCTTAACCTTTCCGTCACTCGTTTCGAAGTGAAATCCTTTCTATGCCCAGATTTCCTCCATTTACTTCCTTTCCTCTTATTGTTGATCTTTCTTTCTCACTAGGAGCATCCATTTGGTCAAATGTTGTATGTATCTTTATTTAACTTTTAAAACCCACCATATGATTTTGTTCATCCAAGTAACCCGACCACCCCGTCAAAACAGAGGTATCCGAGGACCGTTTCTGCATCAGTTTTGAGAGGATTGGTAAATTTACCCATGCTCGTTATAGTCAGAAACCTAATATTCCATTAGAGTCCTAGAGGCAGAATTTCCCGTGAGTGTTGCCTCTGATTCTCCATGTACGCCACAGGATAGAACGGAACGGGCTCTTTCGACTTCTCTTTTTTTCCTTAGTTTTATAGTGGCTCGTAAAATTTCAAAAATAATCAAGAACTTTTCGTTATGTGCTCATCCCTCATTGCATCCCATGCTTCCGCTAATTTTACTGCATAGTAGAACGCATTTCTGCAACAACGGAACACTTCAACTGCACGCTACTCCGCGTTTCTACTCCCCTCTCCTCCTCACTTGCTTCTTAGATGTCGGAGGGTCGTCTGTCTTAGGCACTAGGAAAAGAAGGAAACTGCAAGTTCTGTAGGAGATACTGCCAGGGGCACTTGTGCAGAACGTTATTTGCAATAACTTGCTATCCTAGCCCCATCGTCAAACTCGCAACATAATCTCTTATCTCTCCTCTCGTGACTCCTACATATAACGTTTGGCTTCATCTGAGAGCAATTCTACTTCTTCTTCATGTGGGCAAAAAAGCCTGAGAAGGAAGTGCAACACAATATGCAATGAATGATGAATGCATCTGATCTGAAGCTAATTAATTAAAATTGAGAAGAACCCTTTCCAAGTGAAAATAAGCATTCAACAGTTTTTTACCGAACCTTTTCCGTCTCGAAAATCTTGTCCGTGTGGATATTTACCCATCCCGTCCGACCAACACCTTTCACTTCAGCGGTTAGGCTCTGAATCACAGTAGCCGAATCAGCGGAGTCCAGCAGTACCTGAAAATTGTTGAGATCTTTAAAAAAAACACTTTCAAAATGTACATAAATACAGCTAGGTTTGAAGCATACATTGTCCAAAATTACAATTGCCTTCCACATAATCCAGTGACTCAACTTCTCTAACGGTCAACTGTTCACCAAATTTTCTCACTAAATTTCGCGTCTTACTTTTTTTGAAATTAAATCAATTCAAAATTAAATTTCAGCCGCTCTGGTCCCTCTTAGCAGGAAATCTCACTTTTCCGCAACGCCCTATCTACGCCTCTTCTGCGATTGCCACCGATATCAATGACTTTGTAAAACTGTGCAATGTATCAAGCAAGCGGTGTTTTCATAAGAGAAAGCGTGGTTAACATTGGATCCTGTTAAAAATGTATGCGTCAGCTTCAAGCGTGTGGTGTTGGTAACAGAAAGATGGCTCTTGTGTAAGAAGACTGATGCTTGCATGATCTTCGCATGGAAGTAGTATGGGAAGAACACGAAAGGCGCTTTGTACCAAGCGTCCCTCAACATTTCATCTTTCATTCGGTTAATACACACTCGGTTCTGTTCCCGATCTATTATTCTTGATAAGGATGGGTCAAATTTGGAGAAGCAGAATTCGAGTAGTGCAGCACGTAGTGGGCGGGAGGG
>KN768182.1:0-11028 GCA_000816745.1 Ancylostoma duodenale | reverse complement strand
CAGACGTTAACTCACGTAAAGGTTGTTCTCGAGTTGTTCCAGATATAAGATGTAGGTCACAAGAATTCCTGATGACATTTTGTCTGAAAAGGAATGAATCAAAAGAGCGTTTGAAATCGAGAAATTTAGAGTTTCTTAGAATTACCAGAAAACACAAGGTGACCACCATAGAGGAGGATTACAGCCACCGTCAAGCTTTCGGCGATGTCACAGCTCCAAATGTAACCAGATGCTGCGAGGGACCTTAATGCAAGGTTTTCATGTAAAAAAATAAAATGGTAATATCAATTCCAGTCAGAGGTATGGTACCTTACCAGGGCCCGGATTCATTATTGGAAGGGCGGGTAACGCATTACGCATGGGTTTCAGATGGGTATCGAAAACTTCACATATGGGTAAACATGTTGACGGGTGCCAGGTAATGGGTGAAGTGGGGTACCACGTTCACCAGGAGTAAGCTCAATTACGCACCCGGACAAAGGGGAACGATATGGTGAGGCGTGGAGGAGAATGGCCAATCGTACAGCAGTGGCAGCGCCCCATTTTGCTTCACGATGCATAGCATACCCAGCGAGCTTTGTCACAGATATTTTGAAAGAACTATGGGTCTTTATCACTAAGAAAAAGGAAAAATAAATAAATACCTCTTTCTATCGTATTTGAGCACACTATTGAGCATGTTGGAAAACCGGCTGATTTCCCGTTTTTCACATGCGAAAGACCTGGAATGGAACGCTAATAAATGGACAAATAGTCGTTCATACTTCGGTGCAAGTACCTTACTGTTCGCATTGTTGACAAAACCTCGGCGGCGATTTGATTTGCTTTCGCCATGGTGCTTTGAGTTGATTCTGATAATCTCTGAAACATCACCAACACAGTGGAAAGTAATTCTTTTAGAATACTTGGGCAGAATTTTCGGGAACGATCCAGCCTTAAAAATTTGTGCGAAAATAAGGTTCCTGGCTGAAACTCACGTCATAGAATGAGCCGTAGATCTTGGTAAGTATGATCATTAAAGGGAATGTGATGAAGGTGACCTGAAGCAAGCAAAGATTACGACTTCTTTGCAGAGAAAGTAATCATCGGAGGCACTAGCGTCAGCTTTGGAGATTTTTTACAACTCACCAGCGTCATTCTCCACGAGTAGAACAGAAGAAACGATAGAGAACCAATAATTAGAACACTACTTCGAATAAACTGCGTCAAATTACTCGACACAGCTGTAGAAACAGTTTGACAGTCGGCTGTCAACCGAGAGACCATTTCACCTACAAAAATAAACAACTTCAAAACAAAGCCTCAAATGAGAAAGCTGAGGATGTACCTGAGTTAGTGATATCAAAGAAGGCGATATCCTTGAATACCAGTGAAGTGAAGAGATCAAGGCGCAGTTTACGGGCAATTAATGATGTAGAATACTCCATACACCCTTCTGCGAACCCGCCAAAGATTATTCTAAAAATAAATACCGTAAAATAGGGAAATATGAGATATCCACACCAAGAGGACACTTACGCAATGAAAGTGATTCCAATTCGGAAGAGAACAGCCATAATAAGTGCATGATACCCTTTCTTATCTATGACACTACCGAGAACATAACCCGTGGCCGAAGGTTCGAAAATTTCCGCTGAAAAAAAATGGTGTGAGTAAAACAAACAGTGAATTCCTGCAATGTACAGCCCAATCCAAAAACGTGGCCTTGGGCGGGGCCTACACTTGCCTGTGACACAACAGCGAAGTATAGTACTAGGCCAACACATCACAAGTATTATACGACTCTCCGCCCAAAGCGGCATCATTATAGGGTTTTAAATTTGAAATGATGAATAAGAAAAACCTACCAACTACGAACACAAGCATAGCAGAGAAACCAGCAGTCAACCATTTCCATTCGCATTTACAATATCCTAGCAGGACATGTATGTGGTCATATGTCGTCAGCTCCTCTTCACGTTTTGTTTCTGCAACAGGGTATGTAAAGCTGATCAAATTATCACGGTCGGAGTGGGATGATCTCCCATCACGGTCAAAACAATCATGACTCAAACATCAACAAAAGAGTTCTACTGAATTCTTCTATTTGTGACTGAGGTGGAGGTGGAGGTGGAGGTGGGGGTGGAGGTGGAGGTGGAGGTGGAGGTGGAGGTGGAGGTGGAGGTGGAGGTGGAGGTGGAGGTGGAGGTGGAGGTGGAGGTGACGGTGGGATGAGGTGATGTGAGGTGAGGTGAGGTGAGGCGATGTGAGGCGAGGTGAGGCGAGGTGAGGAGAGGTGAGGTGAGGCAAGGTGAGGTGAGATGAGGTAATAGAAGTGGCACGAATCAAGAGGTGATGCAAACTGAGGCAGGGTGATGCGAACAACGGCTAGGTGATGCAAAATGAGGTGGAGCACTAGTATTGATAGATGGCAGTAGCTGTCGTAAATACCGGAAGTGGTGGGGGAGGGGGGGGGGGGTGATTTTTGAACTCATTCTATTAAGAACGCTAGGTAATTTAGCCCCTGCATTGATCCAGATATTATACGAGGCATATTATACCACATACATTATTTATGTTTTACCACAAATGCAACTTCACTCCATATTTCAAAGAAGATACTTGGTGCAGGCTTTGATCTCACAGCCAAATAGAAATATTTTAACGAGGGAACTTTGGAGGAACTTTCAGAAAACCAAATTCAAGATATGAAAACAATCATCACCCACCTTCTTGCTTAGCCTCATCATTCTTGCTTGTAGTTTTGTCAAGCTTCAACAGATTCGAATACTTCGAAGGAATTGCAGGTAAAGTGTATATCAAATATCCCAATACAGCAGTAGCACCAAGGGACCATACCAATGACAGTATGACACCTGGCCTGTTAAGGAAGTCAATATCCTCAGCAAGGCATAAGATCTTCGTAAGTGTGAAGATATAAGAGAACAGACAAATTGACCAGAATAACCACGAATACTTGCCAGTAGCAGAGAAATTCCGTAAAATGAAGAGAAGGGCCAACGACCGTAGCCCAGCTAGCAAAACTAGGTCAGTTGCACTGGTGAATATTGAATAAAACGACCATAAACCAACGAAGTGATCCAGGTTTAGAGAACTACTTCTTGCATCAGATCCGTAAAATATGGTGAAGACGAAGGAAAAGGACAGGTCGATGCAGATAGCAGTTATACACAGTGTTGAATGCAACATTTTGTACAGATATGAGAGTCTGAAACGGAGTATAGTAGGCGACAGCGATGACATCATAACCGGGTTTGCGCTTCTATAACGGGGAAGAGTAACAAATAAAAATGATAGCTTAGGGCGGTGGGTGAAGCCACTTCGCTTCAAGGGTGGTGTAGGTATTTGCTTATCAGGATTGAGGTTTTCAGGGTTAAGAAAAGATCATTATCCATAGAATTCGTCAGCTTTTGCAGAATTGAAATGAGGCTAGTGCTCCGCCTCCTGATCCGCCCTCTGATGACACATCATGGTCAGCCGGCGAACCGGTCATAGCATTTCATGCTTGGAAGAGTTATTGCTTCTATATTAAGGTGCTTGATGTCTTCAAGGAGCTCTAAAATATTTTCTCAACCCATTTTAGCCCTTGAAAAAAAAACGGTCCAAATCTACTAGGAGGAAGCTCAACGATTGCCAGATGTGCAGTGACGTTTGTACTCCAAGTGGGACATCCAGAAAAATAGTGGCCTTTGTTTGGGCAGGGGAGTACATTAACTATTAATCTATTTCGGGCAAAAAACCTGGCAACCAAGCAAGATCCTGGACAGCATGGCCACTTTCATAGCAAATCCCACCACCAATACAGCAAACAACTCCCCTTGCTGTTATGACGTCATCTCTGCCCTAGCATTTTCACTTAACTTCGAAGTTAATTATTGTAAAAAGAAAAGGAGGAAGCAAAATGAAAGAAGGACACATGTGGCCCTCTATATACCCGCGATGTCCAGAGCGGGCGTGGTCGTCTATTGCGTAACACCTCGGGGACGTTGTGCAATTCCGCATTCTCAGTAAACATCATGGCTTCAGCTGTGAGCGCGTGGGGTGCAAGTGCTCTTCGATTGGTTAAGGGCAAAAGCGCGTCACCTTTTGGCACTTTCCTTCCCAGGAACGCTATATCTTCCCGCCAAGCACAGGAAATATACTGAACGCTGAATAATGCTTAAGTCATACTCAAGTTCAAACATTCGACTTCGAGTAAGTCTAAATTTTGGATTCCAGAAAAGGGAAGAATCATCGTGGAATGACAGGAGCGGGTTCAGCGCTTTCTCCTTTTTTTGGACCTGGTTCTAAATGAATAGGCAGAGCAACTAAGCTATTCGGTTTTAGTTCGTTCTTACTCGTACCACGAATTGTAATATGAATCCATGCGCACGTGGCTAATTTCAGGAGTAAGTACAGTTGTTTCCGTGGTTACCAGGAATTTCCCCAGACGCACCTGTTGCACCAATTATTCCAAGCATCCCAGACATGAGAAAATACAAGAAACGTTTATGTTTCTTCAATTGACAATGAAGTCTCTTCAACTGATTTATTTGTAAGCTTTCGGCATTAACACCTTCATCAGACCTTAATGTTTACAATCAATCGCAATCTCATCAAAAGCTTACAAAAAACTATCAAGAACTAACAATGCCAGAGGACAGGTGATTTACAAGTACTTCGACTTCGTGAGCCACGCGGTAATTGTTTCGTATATTTCAAAAACTTAGCAAAAAGTTTTCACGAACATACTCTAACATGTGAAGCAAGCGACCTCAACCCTACGATATTAGTTACACAATGAAGTAACCACGGGACGACCAGACTAGAGATCAAGGCGTTTATACTTTCGTTCACGAAATCAGCCTCAACGCCTCCCTTGATTCCTCCTTATTATTGAGCTCTGGATTATCTCTCCGCATTTTCACCGCCTCCAACTTTTCGTTCCAAAGTCTGTGAGGGATATCGATGAAGGACGATGACGCTGAAGGTCGGAGCAAACGGATAGGAGGAGGGATTTAGCAATGCTGTACGATGTTCATGCAGTCGTTTTCGTAGTGGTCTCATCGTCTCATCTACGTAGTTTTCTCCATCGCACCTGATCAGGTAAACCGTGGCGAGAAGCTGGCAAAGCTAGTGGAGGGTATTATAAGAATGTGTAATGATAATGATAAATCGCAATGTGTGTAATGTTTATTTTTTCAACATGCCAAGAAATAATTTTACAGACTGCTTGAGGAAAATTTCTGAAGGATGAACAGCAGCTTTAACTAAGACATGCTTAAAAAATTACGCATGTGTATGTTATTGATAGTGTACGCACGTATTTGCTAACTGGGCAAATTTCGCATTAGAAAAAAAGATAGTTTTATGGTAGTATCATGATAATATATGCAGACAAAACCCATCTAGAAATGGCTAGCTTTGAAAATCTTAGAAATGAATCCGCAATCAATCTATAACATTGAAAAATTGCTTCGAAATCAGAGAATAGTAGAGTCCATCTGTGTCTTCCATAAGGCTCTCGTGAGTGCCGATCTGCAATGAATTATAAATTAAGCACAATAAGTATAAGCAAGAGAGAAAATGAGAGAGGGAAGGATAGAGTAAGGAAAAGAAGAGGATGTGGGGGGGGGGAGGGTGAAAAGGAAGAAAAGAGGAGGTAGAGGAAAATAGAGGTAGAAGAACAAAGAGCTAGTGGGAGAGAGAAAGAAAGAAGGGGGAGGGGGGGGGGTCTGGCTCAGTCAGATTTTCCAGTCTCTCATAATACTTCGCATTTTTCAAGAAGCAAGAAATAAAAGCAAGATAGAAAAAAATCATCACATAGTATCAAGTTATTAATTATCTATGATCCAGGACTTCAATTCTACCTGCACAACACTTCCTTCCTGTATCACCGCTATTTCATCAGCCCCTAAAACTGTAGAGAAACGATGAGCGACTATAAGCACTGTCCGTTTTTCTGCACATCTGGAAGTCAGCGGGATGCGAGTGGCCAAATAACATTACCAAGAGCTCATGTGGTAAACATACCTATTGAACGCCTCTTGTACCTGTGCCTCAGACTCCGCATCCAGGGCACTTGTGGCTTCGTCCAATATCAGCACACAAGGATTCCGTACCATAGCACGTGCAATAGCAATTCGCTGTTTTTGGCCTCCTGAAAGGTGGAAAAGGCGGGAATGACACTACTCACTGTTGATGTAGATATGGGGTAAAGGGAGCGATAAAAGTTTGCTCAATCAATTATGTAACGTAAATCTGTAAACCCCTTTGCCACTTCTTTATCCTCGTTTGCTTTTATTTCTTTAGTTATTTAGGTTTTATTTATTTTTATTTGTTTGATTTTTTTATTTAATTGAAGTTGTTACATTACCTCATATTCCTTTTTCCTCACTGTTATACCATTTTTGCCTTATTCGATCAATACCTGCCGCGCGGCCTGGCAATCAGTAGTTGTAGTGCCTCCGATACCCTCCATGTTTACTCTTGTATCTCACCAATGTATCTACTCTCGTTTCTATGGTGCTCTCGCGCGCCTATAAAAGGCCACGTATGCCATTTCAAAATCGCTCTCGTATTCGCACGCTTGGAAGATAAAGGATTGTTGTTTTGGCTCCGAAGGTAAAGGATCGTCTACATCCAGCCGAAGGTGAGCCGTCACTAAGGGTACTTAGAACATCCGCCCATACCTTATGATTTTTCAGCATTGATTATGTAGCCACATAAGTGTTAGCGTATCCATGTTCCATTTAACCATAACGTAAAGAAACAAAGAACAAAGGCAAGAAGACAGTGAGGTCAACCATATGGCAGCGTGACTCACCAGACATCTGCACACCCCTATCACCACACTCTGTGTCATAGCCCTTCTCCAGTTCCATCACAAAATTGTGCACGTTCGCATTTCGTGCTGCCTCCAGCATGTCCTCCTCGGTGGCCCAATCGCATCCGTAGAGAATATTTTCACGAATTGTTCCGTTATACAAGATTGGCTCCTGCGCTACTAGTGCTACCTGCAATATTTTCGGATCAGACGCCTCCCCATAGCCTCAGCAATCGTTAATCTTACTCGTTCATGATAATATGCATGATCCACATTTGCGATCGGAATCCCATCAATCGTTATCGATCCACTGTCAGGTTCATACAGGTTTTGGATAAGTGAAACAATAGAGGATTTGCCCCCTCCACTTGGGCCAACTAGGGCTACGGTGGTGCCAGCTCTGATAGTAAGGTTCAGACACTAAAAAGTTGTAGTATTAATATAAATATTAATATAAATAATATTACACCTGCCAATGGTCATCAAATCACCCGAAAAAAAAAACATAATTCGATGTGAGCAGGGCTCGTAGTAAAGCCCCCCCCCCCCCCCCCCCCACCCAAAGTTCAAAACCGGTACCGATCGACTATAACGCTCATTCTCCACGCAGCTGAGAAAATTCAATGCTTT
Source organism: Ancylostoma duodenale (assembly GCA_000816745.1). Lineage (NCBI taxonomy): Eukaryota > Metazoa > Nematoda > Chromadorea > Rhabditida > Ancylostomatidae > Ancylostoma > Ancylostoma duodenale. The sequence goes on along the minus strand of KN768182.1, from coordinate 3,593 downwards.
ACTGTATTGTGATTACGTTCCGTATTCGGTAAGTTTCTTTCAGTTATCATGAAAAGAAAAGAAAAATGGTTCAAGTTGGAGAATGAATACCTTCAAAACTGGAGTACTGGGAGAAGATGGGTAGGTGAAGTAGACATCTCTGAAACATATCGTCCCCTGCACAATTGGCCTCTGCTCACCATCAAAAGGCATAGCGGGTTTACGGTGCATGTATTCGAAAACCTGAGAGAACATTAGGAAAAATTATACGTTTTGTATCACAGGAACAATTAATATGGGAGGGCAAACGTATGCTAAAGTTGGATAAGGGAAACGCTTTCAATTGTTCTCCGTTCTGAGGTTAAAGAAAATAAAAACGAAAAAGAGTATTTTCTGCCTCCAGATGTGGAGACACATGTCGCACTTGGGACGTTCGTGGCTGCCTCCACCAAATGAGAATGTCATATATGTCCTTCCGAAACTACATTGCCAATAAGAGCTTGCGCAGTTTTCCCCATATCTACTTGTTATTGCTGACCATCGGCGTCTCCTTTGCCACCAGTGAGCCCACCTGTAGGCTCTTCTCCAATTCGGCGCTCTGGACCTCGTTCAACAGCAGATGGGCCTGTCCTACGACGTCTTTCACATTAAGAAGCGGCGGTGCACCTCCCAAACTTCCTATATCTATTGCTTACATCTTTACAGTTCCTGAGCTCAAGCGCCCTCATCGCACCATTGTGAACTCGTTAGGTGACACCTTTTGCACCACTGAATGTCGACACAACCCTATATTTTTGCAAGCTACTCAATTTTGGAAACACAGGATCGCCACTTTTTTTACTCTTGCTTGTCCTGATGCATATGATCTTCATTCTACGGTTGGCTAGGATCACTGCTGTTTCGTGGTTTTGAAACCATAACCATAAGACCATAAGAATGACGTCACTTCGGGGAAAAATGCTGTCTCGTACATGGCCAGTAAATCAGTAGAAAGTACTATAGAAGATGGAGTCATGACATAACAGATGAATATAATTGTCTATCTAGAGAACGGGTTTCGAAAATTTATCCATCCATCCTGGGTTTTGAAAAAGTAGGAAACAGGGATAATTTATACTACCTTTCTCGACGCACCGACGCAGTCCATAATATTAGCAATAACCCATCCCAAGCACTGAAACATAAGAAACAGTGGAAATTGAGTGCAAAACACCTTAAACGTTAACTGACGTAGATGTTGACATCCAGCTGCTGTTGATAGAAGTAGAAAGTGAGGAAATTGGCAGCTGTCATGGAGCCTTCAATGAAGGTAAAAGGTGTAACACCCAGATAATCGGAAGAACTAAGGCGCCAACCGGAGAGTTCAAGAAAGTAAGTTACCTGCCATGACCAAATGTCCTCCATAAGCTAAAACAGCTACTAGCGTTCCAAGCTCGGTGAACTCGTTGTTCCAGACATTGCCCATTGAAGCCAGGGCTCTGAAAAGTGTTATAGAATAGAGGTTTTTCTACAACTTCCAAGTATAAATGAACTCACCTTTTCTTGCTCATTTTCAAGGTATCACCCAAGTTTTTCTCAAACGCTTTCGTCTCAAACATTTCGCAGGCAAACGACCTGCAATCCGTCTAGTTTATTCTCATACAAACTATACTATGTGAACTTTTGGGGTTATTTACAAAAAAAAAACCGAAAGTAGCGAACTGGAAACCTTCCGAAAAAAAATTAGTGATTTTCCTGTTGGCTTTACAAAAAACTTTGAAGGTTGTTAGAATAACGAAATCTTTCCAACACTTATATAATATATATTATCGATTACACTAATCAGCACAGTATAATATGTTAAAGACGACAGAGGACATCAATCAGCACATAATTTTGTTCTAAAGGCAGCACCCACGGAAAATTTCGTCTCTCAGATTTCCACTTTGCGAGGAACTTTAGCACGATCCGAATAATTTTCGTACAAGAAGAGCAGCGGAAATGGCCTTCGTTCAACTCTCTAACAATTATTACTTTGTGATGGCGATAACTTTGGATGAGTTACCGTGCCTGTCGTGCCAAGCGTAGAAGGATCAGCCGTTTTTCTGCGAACCTCGCAAAAGTCACCGCATTTTTCCCCTGCGGGTCCGTTTGCTGGTTTTTCTGTGATTTTTTTTGATTTTTTGACACTTTCCTTGTAGCATTTCATGTGATTTATCGGTTTGACTATTGCTGCATTTAGTTTTTGTCGAGATTTCAATCTTAGATCGTTCTTCCTCCATCAGAGAAATCCATGATGTTTTGATTTTCAAGCAACGCCTTTGCTGACTGATGTACAATTTCCAACAATGATTTCTTTCGCTGAAGTGGGGAAAGGCTGCAATTCAGAAGAAAAAATAAGTGATTGCGCGAAGACTCTGTATGTGAAAGGGCGGCTCTGTCGATCTTTTAATCTCGCTACTCTCCCATAGCCCGTGCAACACACCCGTAGCACATCACTGAAGCAAGAGCTTCTAAAAGAAGCGTTTAGTGCTATCGGAACGTCTCGGCTTTATAAAGGTGTTAACCAGCCTCGATAACACCGGAATAAACGGAAATATTTGAAACGAAAATTTCCGTGGGTCTCGCCTTTAAGAAAATCCTCTTACCTCACAGTTCTTATACTTCCTAGTACCTCTGCTGCCTTACTGTTCGCTTTTGCTATAACTCTCTGAGTTTCTCTCGATAATTTCTGTAAGAAAACTGGAATCTTTTCCTGACAGTCAATTTGCTCCTCAGGTGTCGTCAAAACGTCTTTCGATCGAGTATTCGACTTGAGCTACTGCTAAGACATAAGGTCCTAAAGCTCACCTCATAGTATTTTCCGTACCAATGCGTAAAGAAGCAAGTCAAGGGGATAGCTATGAAGTTAATCTAGAACGACCTCACAATAACATTCAAAAAGGAAGTCCTACGAGGAAAAAGAAAGAAAAATTAGGGAAACCAACCAGTGTTAGTCTCCATGAAAAATAAATCGTCGCACAAAGCGATCCAACACACATCACAAAGTTACTCAGAAAGGTGTCAACATTTGTCGACATGGTCGCTGCCATAACCTGGCAGTCAGATGACAGCCGTGAAACCGTTTCTCCTACACTCCAAACTCTTGAAAGTTTTCTCACAATACTTCCGATGAAAGCAATGCAACAAACCTGATTTCGTCACATCAAAAAAGGCTATTTCTTGCTTGACAAGGGAGCGGAAGAGATCTAGCCTCATTTGCCGCGAGATTAATGATGACGCATAATCAAAGATACTTCTAGTGAAAGCTCCAAACGTGGTGCTGAAAGCAAAAATATAGCAGAACCCAAGTTGCCTGCTTTTTCAGGACAAGCTTGAGTGATTTAGTATTTCCATTTTTGAAGTTCCGATCCTCCCAATCTCCAAAGCGCAGAGATTCTTCTGAGTGACCGAGAAGTATGAACGCCGTGTTACTCGTGGACGTCATGTAACAAGATAGAAATTTCAAAACGAACATTCTTTGGTTTCGATACGGGCTCTTAACCTAGTGCCGTAGATACTCTGCATAATTTCCGAGCAAGATTGTCAGAGTTCAAAAATAGGTGACCCTGTAGCCGTCATTCCCAGTCTTCCTT
>KN768180.1:0-10035 GCA_000816745.1 Ancylostoma duodenale | reverse complement strand
ACTAGTAAAGTTCTTGTGATAATTAATGTGAACCTTTGGTCACCACGCTTCCAGCAGATAATTTCTGCAGATGTCTCGGAAATGAATTTTGTATGAGGCATTGTCTTCAAATAATGGAAACCATAAGCAAAACTGCGCGAATTCGCTGTTAATATTGGTGCGCAATCCAAATACAGTCAAATCCTTAGCACAACAGCTACATATGGCGACATTTTTCTCATTGTTATTTATAACTTTATTTATAACTATCAGATCACAAGAGCGCTTACTGCACGAGAGCTGATTTGCCAAGTAATTCACCTCCAGCCCTAGCCGACTTTAGCCGACTCCCTTCTTTTACTCGTAGCTCACAGAATTCTAAGCAGTGGAGTCGAGCTTCTTTGTGTTAAAAATAGATGGCAGAAGACCAGCGGCTGTTGTGGAGCAAACATCTACTGATACCTGCGGTCGCTTGATGTCTGTATGAAACTTTCCCGTTGAAACTTGCGACAAACACAGCCGAAACTTATACAACAAGCCAATATTATACCCACGGATCCTACGGATGGCATCACCACCCGACCAGTTCGACTGTAAATACAATTCTTTGTCGAAACAGGAAAAAACTTGATCAATCACCATTCGACCCACTATGTATTAAATCTATATGTAAAACATAGCAACCCTTAAGACACTTTTTTTTTCAAAAATCTGGACGGCGCGCATGGGCAGCAAGATTGTGAAGCCATTACTAGAACATTTCGTACGAATTGGACACAAGAATACCAATTTGTTGATTTCATCAATCTTTACATTTTATCAGAAGCGGCTTATTGTCAACTGGAGTCCACCCTGATTCCGAAAAAAGCCAACTGCTATTAACATAATGTCCAATTTAAGTTATTTATTAGATGGGTTGCAGTTTGTCTACGCTAACTGAAATATGCCGCGAATTTCGAAAAATCAAACGAACCAATCAAAAACTCAGAGACATGGATTTTAAAACGCGCTTTATCCGATCTCCTAAGAACCTAATTCACCATAGGATTCACCCAAAGCCAAGACTATACTACACAACCAACCCACATACCGTGTAGTCATCTCACCGCCGCTGCAACTGCAACTCGAATATACCCGCTCGGTGAAACGGCAGAAAATGGTCAGTTTTCATTTTTTTTTCGTTGAGCAATAAAATCGATTTAAAAAATATGATTTAAAGGCAAAATCGTTCTATAAAACACTCACTAAAGTGCATATAATTTTTTATTCAAACGAGAAAAATCTGAATTAAATTTTGAAAATGAGCCTAAACTCTTACCACTAATTCCTAGCCTTAATCAGTGGAAAAATTAAGATACACTTCATTTTTACTTCTGTAATAGTTTGAAAGCAATCACTAACAAAATTCGCCTAAAATCTGAGGCATATTCGAGAGATTTTACTAAGATTTCCACGAATAATCTCCAAGTTCCATTGCTCACAAATGATTTCTATCAATTTTTCCAGAAGGTTTTCCACAAAAATCTGTTTAAGTCCACTAAATCTGTTGCAACAAAATATGCATTACAAGGAAGCTATGAAACTTTAGCCATATTGGTCAAAATGATCGTTTGAGAAGGAAATCCATAAATAACTTCCTCAGTAACTTGGATGCTTTCACTAGTCTCCTAAGCACATATTATATTGGGTTGATGAAAAAGTTCTGCAACACTTTTTATTTCCATTTCTAAAACGCAAAAGCAGCTTGACAGGTGGGATCTTCTGTCGGTACAAGGTAGTATGTTCTTAAAGCTTTCAAGTGAAGGGCACATGAGGGAAGCTCTATCAGTATCCAAGTAATAATGCCTTCGGCCAGTCGAGTCTCACATTGCTCCTTTGTCTGTTATGTTTTCCTGCACGGACATCCTGTAAGAAGCACCGACGCCAATATATGTGCTGCGTTTGAAGGCACCGTTATTCACCATTCGAGTGCCCCTTGATGGTACCAGGGCTTCGACTCCGACGAAATTATGCTTGAAAGTCACCCATGGTCTGGACGTGCGTTGACCGTTAATGACGACTGCTGTGCGCTGCCACTGCTGTGCGCGAACAACGCACAGCAGTGCCAGTGGATTCCATGTCCGGAATCACTTCCAAAACATTCAAAAGCAGACTCTCCCAAAAAGAGTTTTTCCATGTTGTCGGTGGAGCCACAAGGAATGCTTTATCAAGATTTCCTAGGTAGTGGCACCATAATGACGGCGGAGCTCTGCGCTACCCAAACCTAGAAGTTGGCAGGTGAGGTCCACGAAAAAAGCACAAAACGAGCAAATGTTCATTTCCTGCAAGATGATGCTCACGCGCACTTTGCAAACGCAGGTCGTGGGAAGACTCGGAATCTCGGTTCGGGATTTCTGTCACCACTACTATATTCGCCAGACCAGGCCCTGTCGGACTGCCACCTTTTTCTGACCATGAGCAACCATCTATGGAAAATGAGGCCTGGCAATCAACAGGGACTCAAAAATGGGGTGTCCAAGTTTTTCGATCCACAGCCTCCTGCGTTTTGGCAGGGAGGAACAGGGAAGCTGTCCAAAAGATGGGCAAAGTTACCACATAGTAATGGTAAATGTAGCATTGACTGAGATTTTGTTTTAATGAAGAAAACCATTTCTAAAGAATTTGTTGTGAGTGTTGCAGAACTTTTTCATCAATCCAATATTTCTTTTAGCTTTTCACCGAGGGTGTCAAACTAACTAGCTCAACCATTGTGCAACTACACATTAACAACATGCATCTTTCCGGAAAATTCCACTGTCACATCGAATACAATTTCGATCCCATCTACATAGAAGTGTTCATTGATCTCGCCCCAAAACTAACCAGTATCTATCGGTCTATAAAGCCACATCACTCATAAAACTGCTTCAAAGGGCAGTTAAAATGACATTTGCAAATAAGGTTGTGTCAATATGAAAGAAGTATCTTACGTAACGAAAAAGTCGGCTAGACCAGAATCAGCAAAACAGCAAATCTTTAACGCTTCACTTATAAAGCTTTTGGATTTCTAAGTTCTATATACCCTATCAAAGAAGTCAGAATAGAAAATTTTGAAAGGAACGAATTAAGATGACTGTGGTGTCCTACAGCGCGAAACTTCAGAGAAAAATTTGCAATTTGTACATCGGTGGCGGCATAACAGTATACAGATAGTTTTCTTCACCTCTACAGATGAGCATCATAGTTCCTCACGTTTACCACTATACAAAGAAATAGCCTATCCTTGCTTCTGAAAGCGTTCACTGCATTATGGAAAAAAGAAAACATTGAAGATAGAGTCATACAAGCAATGTGGTAGTACATTTGCAGAAATTCTTTAAAATAAAAAGTATGGACTCATCCAAAAAACCTACGTCATCTACGGCTAGGACATGACCGATACTATAGCAAAGAGAATCTCGAAGAGCATATTAGCTATTTGTGCGGATGATAAAACTCCAGGTTAACGCCAGACAGCGTCATATCTGTTGTCCAGCTGGTGGTTGCACACAATCTCTCGACTACGGACACGAGGAATAAGCATCCAAAAGTATGAAGAAACAAAAAAGCCCATACAAACAGGATACAAGATCAGCATTAGCATGAGCCTACTTTCATTACTCTTTACGCGCTATGCGCCTCCATACACTCAACCCACCGGTTTCCAAAGAAAAAACATCTTCGCCATGGGTAGGTGACAGATAGATATTTACCCCTCTCGCTTTATATAAAATGCCCCGTAGCTCTTGAAAAGTAAGGACGACAATGGATGTGCGGAATTAAGATTTATAATTTACAACTTTCAAGACCCTCAATTTTCTTTTTTTTCTGTTTTGTAATTTCGGGATTCCCGATTTTGCGATTTTCTGAGGTGCATAAATTACAAGAACCAATACTTTTACTGCATACATTCCTATTGGTGAGCACACTGCTGCTCTTGATGTACTCATTCACCGATAAAGTGAAAGATGCAAAAATAACCTCAGCAAGCAGAATCGGTCGATAATTGGTTTCGCTGTTCTGGAAATAAAGACCATTCCCTAGACCAAAACAGCATGTGGAAAATTTGCTTTCCTTTTGACGTTTTATTACGCCTACAACCTCGGTCCGAAACCTCAAGTATGCACCTTTCAAACTTGCTCGGGATCTGTGCCACGAATAGTAGCCTTGACTATGTGAACGTCCGATTCCACGCTACTCAAGTGACCCAGTTCGATTAGATCGCTCTCTGGGAGATGGAAAACGGATTATGCATGAAAATGCGAAGAAATGAACACCTATATATTGGAAGCATTAAATGAGATGAATAACAGGTGACGATAGGCATGAAAAAGAGCAAAATGCTAGGAAGTTTGTGCTATAAAAAATGTTCATTGCAGATCCCTGCAGTTAGTTGGAGGATTGAAGCCTCACAAGACAGCGATGATGTCATAGACAGAAAACCATTTCCGTGTCAGCTGGTGAGAGTGTTAGTCACCAACATGATAACGATATACCACACACCGTCTTAGCTATTAAAAGTTTGGATACCTTAGTCATACAGGGCGATAGTTCAAATACTTTAATCAGTTATATTAGCTTGCTGTTTAGAAGTAGTCGGTGAATAGATAGATGGTCTATGAGCAAAGCTAAAACAAGGAAACTGCTTAAAAATTCCTAAAAGCGAAAATAGAGCTTAATATTAAAGAGATGGTGACAGCCGCAATTATGACTCTAACGAGTTACAGTGATTACAGAAATTATGTAATGAGGCTAGCTATACACTGCTGTCCTCTGTAAAACAAGCAAAATGTCGAATAAGATATCAAATAGTATTTAGTATTAGTGATAGAGTGAATAAATAAATATTTAATATAGTAATAGAGCAAATAAATGGGCCTCATACCATATTCTTTTGTCATTACTTGCAGAACAGAAGGAAATTTAAAAAGAAAAAACACACACACAACACAACACATAAACGCATAGCACATGATGCAAATCAAATGAATAATAAATGAGATATTCGTAGAAATGCAGCTCCCATTAGAAAAAAAAAGCCAAATGCTTATCCCTAAGAAAATCCGAAACACCCTGGCGGCCCTCTCCATTTCCATGTCCTTATAGAGACCGATTAATTTCCCTGTTCATTTCCATTTTGCTGTTGAACGACACGCAAGATTTATAACCCTTCCACAATCGTAAGCCTCACGCTCATGATGACATTCCTCAAATTGTGTCATAACCGAGATTCTGGATTTTTCCGACATGATACTGATGTGTTCTGGTGCAGAGGCGTGAAAGAGTGGTATGACTTGAAAAAGCCTTCCTCGGGGAATATTCGAAGAACGCGACATAAAGTATGACTAAAGCGCATGATAACTATACCTTCTCATAAACAGATGACTGTCGCATGTAATCCGAGTACACTTCATGAATCGAGGAAACCGATGCATTTGATAACAGCTGCCATGCGATCGTCCGGAAATGCTGTGGAATACCACGTTTCACCAACGTCTGAAACCTGCTGACATATTCTTTGCATATGGAATGCTGTAACTCTAGATGGTGAATGACAAACGCTGCAACGACCTTTTCAACAGCTGACGAGAAGCTATGCGCATTGTCCGATTCGTGAGAGATGGAAGTTGGAGAGAAATCAGAGAAAAAAAGGTATGCATGAAAGGATGCGGTATGCTGAGGACAATAAAGTAGTGCTTGCAAGCTTGCCGTTTAGCGTCGAAATTGCAACAAAGTGCACAAGTACTCGACTCTCTTCGTTTGTGAAACTGGGTAGAATGAAGTAGGCAAGGCAAACAAACTGAGTTAGATGAGAAAAGGAGCGAAACAACTGAATCACGGTAAATGTCTGTAAGAATGTGAACATCACCTTGATAGAATTGGGGTTCTTCTTGACTTCAACCTCCCAGTTGCGGATAACTTCACCCCATACGCTCCAAAGGTCCTCTTCATCATCCTCTGCTAAACTCGGTTCGTGTCCCTTCGGACTTCCACTGGAACCACTCTTCCGAGACGCCAGGCTCCTTGTGTCCTCCTCATTTGCCCTGAAAAAACTCGGGCATAATAGCAGCATGCGAGATGAGTCACAGCCTCTGTTTTGGCCTCTAAAGTGGGAAACACTGGGTTGATTTCAGCGAAGCTTGGGAGGACACTTGTGGTTTTTATGAAATTGATTCTTTCTTGGCTCGTGCATGCTTATAGCATGGATGAATCCCCAGCGACAGAGTCGCGATTTGTGTGGCAAGGACATCGATAATATTCGACAGCATGGAATTTCGAAAGACTGAGGAAACAAACGAGAATGAAAACGACAGCAACATAAATGGCATTTTTTCAGGACGCGATGAGCAAAAAACAATGCCCTTCTCAGGATGCAGAGAACGAGAATCGCTTGCGAACGAGAGGCGTAAAGTGCAAAAATGACTTCATAACACTTGTTGACAACGGGATTTACACACTAACAAAGTGCTTACTACACATGAAAGAAGTAAGTTTGAAGGGAAAAAAAGCGGCTGACCTATTGAGCTGTTCCATCTTGGCGAGCACATGAACGTCAGGACTCGATAGGCCCGTGTCACAACACGGCGGCGACAGTGTCTCGGTGTTCGTGTCCGTTGGCCCTCAAACAGGTCCAAGGTTCAAAATAATTAACGGACTGCGCGTTACACGTGAAGTGCAGAACTCTTTCTTGAACTGAAGTAGGGAAAAAACTAAAAGTTAGTATTGAGTGATGTAGTAACGAGTCAGTAAGAGCTAAAAGCGATAACTAAACCGAGAGCAGGACCCAGTTTCCAGGGGAAAAAATCACGAACGAAAATGGTTCAATCAAGCGTGGAAGAGAAGGCGAGAATGAGAGACAGCGAATGATGGATGAATGCCGTCATTTATGGAGGAAGCACGAAGCTTATGTCAGCGATTCACGCGAGTTAGTGAAATAACGCAGCAAGAACGGACGGACGGCGGAATAGGACGCTGGCTTGGTGCGGCGACTGCAGATAAGTGCGGTGACAGCGGAGGTTGGTAGAAGGAACGCGAAATGTCTTATAATGAGGCAGTGCGGCCTTGCGCAAGGCTCAATAACTCCATCCATTGCTAATTTGTAGCCGAAATGTCTTTACCTTTCGTGTGTTATGGATGTGGAATTAGCAGCAGCAGCGAAAGCAGCACGAATTCGTCACGAAATGCACGCTCACAACACGTCCAACGAAACGTACATTAAAGTGTTACACAAGGACCAGAGTAAGCGAGTAAGAAAATGCATTGTAGTGTGAGCGCTGAGGGATTACGGAGTTTCCGCTGCCCGTCCACTAATAAAACACACCAACCAAACACGGCGCAGAGGATCGATCGATACAACCGCGTCACAAGGACATCGAAACGAGGTCCGAGAATCGCATGGACACCGAGCACCGACGGGAGCGGAACCCCCGGAGCAGGTGGACACCCGAGAACGAGACGTGCCCGTCAGCAAGGACCGCTTTCCCGGATGAGCTATACAGAACGACGGCTACAGCGGACGAAAGGCAGCAGCACGCGCTGGTCGCCACTTCACTCGGCTGATCTGGTTCGCGTCCAGTCGTGTTTCCGGGTCAGACTACTTACTCAGACTCTCCGTTAGTGTAGCTAACGCAGTGCGCTCGTGGGGGCTTCTCTGGGAAGTTTGTCACTGAATTCCTTCCTGGGTGGGCTCCGAATCCATTACTGCTATATGTGGTCTGTTAGTTCCGGGAGTGCCTACGGAGGGACTTTGTCTGCAGTTACGACCGCAGTGATTGCAGACAGTGGCGAAACATAAAAATGGAAGAAATCACACAATATACATGCTAAAACTTACAGAAGAAGGTGTAAAAATGGACAGAACCAGCCGATCGACCGCCCCATACCACTGCGGCCGCAATGGCAGACAAAGTCCCCCCGTAGGCACTCGCTCAGCAAACAGACTATACAAGTACCCCACTAGTCTAATGAGTCTACACCAGCAGTTTTCGTAAGTGAAAAGATAAAAAGTAAGAGTAATGTAATGGAACAGCGACCAGAATTTATCTGAGATCCAACTGAGGCTACCGCCCAAATCTTTAATCCCGAGTTCTTGGATACTAGGCTTTGTAGGACGCTAAGCTTATATTTAGTGGAGATATTGCGCGAAATAGGCAAGAAATCAACGAAATCGGGTGTTGTTCCACGTGTGCTTGAAAGCGCGGACCACCTAGTTTGTGCGTCCCAACGCGGAAGGCGAGTGTGACACACCGTGCAAGTAACCGAACCTGTGTAAACTGGCGCGTCATTAGGTGTTAAGCTCATGGAAGGATACAGGGTCCACGATTGTGACTGGAATTTCTTCGCAGGTAAACAATCTTTCCTTGTGTTCGTTTTAGTTTTATGATAAATGGGCAGTGTTTTCACTCCTGACACTTTGAGTGGTAGTCGAAAATCTCGACCAGTGAAATCACTACCTTTGAGTGGAAATTACCAAATTTCCCAGTAATTTATCCAAAATTTAGAAGTGCCAATCGTTTGAATGTGCGCGCATTCCTTACATTCTCCGAAATTTAACAGGAAACCGAAAGTGCAGGACTATTCCGTTTTCTGCAGTAACCACTTCTTTTGGACAGTGCGCTTCCGCTTTTATATTGTAGGGAGTGCAAATCTCGTTCCTGCACATCCGTTCCCCAAATGACGACTTCGTTTCCCAAGTAAAGTGGAAAACTGCTGATTATATCAAAAAACAGGAGTTTACGGGTGGCAACTGGAGGGGGAGAGGTCTGGAATTTCTGTGGAATAATTTTATTGATTAGATGGAAATTTTTACCCTAATTACTATTTTAGAAACTCATTTCTGATCACTTAAATGAACATATAACTAATTTCAGAATAATTTCTCCTTTGAATTTTAAGTCACCCGAATCCTTGGTTGCATGAGACCTCACATTTTCTGCTCCCCCTCTGCACACCTCTCGCCACCTTTCGGGAAGCAGTTGCCGCATGCATCATTGAGATTACCCGGGGTAAACATGTTACATCACACAAATCCACCCATCGTTGACACGGGAGTAAAAATGTTTACCCTGGGTAAACCCAATGATGCGGCCAGGGCCAGGTTTTTGCATCTTCCTGCAGTTATTGAGCAATTTCGTTAGTGTTTCTAGGAAATAATTCGTATAATACAATAGAATAGTTCGTATAATGAAGCAAGAACATGAACTACTGTGGAAAAGATTTGACCATATTCGTACAAATTTTTCTTTGGAATTGTTTTTTTATAAACTACCCATGTACAGATTTTTTTCCGTTTCACTAGAGAGGTGAAAGGTGGAATTTAGAGTTGGCGGTGGTAGTCAACCAACAACACTGGAGATAGATACGTCATTTGCTAGCTTTGGAAGTGTATTCCAGCCATACGACCTGCTAGGATGTCGGTGACATCACTTGAGTAGGTCACATGATTAGAGACACGAAAATGCACCCGCTACCACGATCATTTCCCTTCAAACGATGTCTACTAAGTCCTTCCCGATAAAGTTGGATACTATTCTACAATACCTTTCATCTCCACATTGTAGTTGCGTCAGGTAATAAGGCTTGTGGTGTATCTGCGTACCTGCGCTGGGAAATGCCGTCAGACGGCGCCAGCACTTCAATATCGATTGAAAGCAGCCGCAGCTCATACATGGCATCTACAGATCCCTCCAATGCACCTATAATTTCCCGGTCCGACTGGAGTTAGCTGGCATTTTAGTGGCAACCTTCGGAGAATCTTTGGAGATCTGAGCAGATACATACCCCACCATGTTAAAAACACGGGTAAGAAAGGTTAAACTGGGCACTAAGAAAGCAGGATCTAGGCTGCCGCTTCACTTTACAAGCTAACCGCTCTGCATTATTTATGAAGTAGAGTGCAACTCAATCCTTCCTCTATGTTTTATGGATTCCCCGATTTATCACAACCCATTGTTTAAAAAGTGAGCTCAGAATGTTGAGCGGTTAAAAGTTGTATTACCACTTCATCTGGTATGAAGTAACGAACCCAAGAAAGTAAAT
>KN768179.1:0-12513 GCA_000816745.1 Ancylostoma duodenale | reverse complement strand
AGACGAAATCAAATATTGATACTACCAATCGAAAGCCTCGAGCTCCTGATTCCAAATATCCATATAAAAATTTTGTTTGAGAGCAAACTGACGAGAAAAAAAATGGCCCTTTTAATTGCATAACCTGTGGGCATATCGGTTGGATGTGAGCACTGATTTTCTTCATGCATGTATTTTTTGCAATTTAACTTCATATTTGGACTCTCCACTATGCAACGATCATTTTCCTACCTCATATGGGTATGATCGGCGTTGGTGGAGCAAACTTTGAACTTAACATTTTTAGCGAAAATACAAAGTTTGCACCCCTGTATAAAGGGAACAAAAGTAGCCTATGGCGAATCCATCACAAATCAAAGAGAGAATCTTGTGTAGAAACGGACTGCGCACTTCATACACCACTGGCTGAGCTAGCTTACAAGTTACAAGTCTCTGAACATGGACTCCCGTGAAGAAAATTTTTTTTCCAAATTTCCACCTTCATAAGGGCAAATTCCCTGGGAGACCATTACCCAGCAATTGAAACACTCGTACTACGCAGTATATTCTGGCGATCACCCCAATAAGGCTTGCAGAAAAATGTTTCGAACCCCTTTTTTGGGCCATGAAAATGTACCAAATCTTCAGAATGACCGCAGATTTTTCGTCGCCAATTTGAGCTCAAACACATTTTCTATACAAATATTTGGAATCAGGAGATCAAAAGCTTTCGAATGGTAGTATGAACATTTGATTTCGTGCATTCCTAATGATTCTGACGGTTTTCGACGGATTAATCCGTCGGAAACGGATTTTGGGACAGAAATTAGGACTGGTATTGTAGAGCAATGAAAAATCGCCTCACACTATTCATTGGAACCGCTTTTGAGTTTTTTATTCATCGCTTTTATGTATACTGATATTATGAGAACTGATGATAAGCGAAAATTTGTTTTGGCCAGAGACTTTCATGTCCTCTACAGAAGAGTTCCTTCGTTGGAATATTTGAACACCATACAGAATTCCAAAGCACAAAAGTAGTAAGCCTGTCTTTTAATACTCAGACGGCATATTATGCGATAAAAACCGCATAACCATTTTCAGGATTCAAACGGAAATTTCGTTCCCATCGACAAAAATGACGACCCGTTCCAGAACATTGTTTGAAGTTCTTTCTACATATTTACTGATATGACTGTAAGAAAGAGTGAGGATATTATACAACGGATTATCAACCCTCAGAAAGTTAGCAACAGAGGATAATCCAGCAATTCTCCATAGCTGTTGTATGTGAATATGTAGTTGTAGCTAGAGTCATTTTTTTCAATGATATGTACGAGTCAGTGGAGTACGCAGAAAGTGGGCGTGAGGGGGCGGGGTGGGGAGAAAAGTGGGGTCTCCGCCGTTATAAGGACTCAGACGGGAAATAAGAGTAATTAAAATATAATAAAAATATTGTTTATAATGATGAATAATTAATAAAAAAATTATGTTAAAAATAATAAGAAATAAACAATGAAAACAAACTAATGTAAGATTTTTATTTGTGCCGTAAAGTAATTTCAAAAATTTGGCCACCCATTCTCGGGGAGGGTGGAGTGCCCCCCCCCCCCTAAGTGCGCCACTGGTATGAGTGTAAGAACAAGAGAGGTTCTCTGAAAGTATGCGAGAATGCAGGTGAAGAAGCCAAGGTGAACGAGCCATCAAAAACATTTCCTCCCTACCTCAACATCGGATGATCCAGAAGACTGCTCAGTAATGCATTTGGCGGCGAGTGCTCTTTGCTCCCTTCAGCTTTTTTCTCAGGGAAACTGCCATAGAGTGCATCTCTTACAAACGAATCCAGCAGTTCATCCACTTATTCGAGAGAGATTGAAAGGAATTTATTGATCTGTTTTCGTTTTACCCTGCTCCAAATTGGATAGCTAAACAATTTGGAGTCTGCAAAGGATTCTGCTGAATCTGGCCTAAACGGGATGCCAGCGCAAACTTAAAA
Organism: Ancylostoma duodenale; assembly: GCA_000816745.1. Lineage (NCBI taxonomy): Eukaryota > Metazoa > Nematoda > Chromadorea > Rhabditida > Ancylostomatidae > Ancylostoma > Ancylostoma duodenale. The sequence goes on along the minus strand of KN768179.1, from coordinate 10,538 downwards.
TTCGAAGTACTAGCACCAGTTGCGGTTCAATAAGTATCTAAACACTTCTTTCATTCATTGTGAACATTCAAAGTTCCCAGAGTTTACCAGCTAGAATTCCATTCCCAGTCATATGGCTGCTCTTCCCAGCTCCCGTTAAAGTCACTGAAAACCCGTCGAACATGGAAACCACATTCAAAAGAAATGATGATGCGTTCAACAGGGAATCATTGTCAACAGAAAATCAACCGAATAAAGATATCCTGCAGTGAAACGAGTGGATACATACCGAATAAAATTCTATTGGACAGCAGTTTCCCAGACTGCACCAACATATCTGTCAGACCGTGTCTATCACACTGGATAAAGCGTATTGCATACGGTCCCTGGGATGTCCTCACCAAGTAGTGAAGTGAAACATCAGCAGAGAGCAATAAACCCGTTTTTGAAAACCTCTTCTTTCACCTAGTTCAATATCTATTCCAGGCCAGAACTCACGACAATTTTCCTGTCTGAGATTTTGAATGTTTCGAATTATGGATGAGTTGAATGAAATCAGCAACGTGGATTGAGGAAATGAGGAGGGAGATGAGTAATGATAAAGCTTGTTTTCGTTCCCACCTCCTTCCCCATTCACCCCGCGCAACTTGACCATCCTTCGTTAAGCCATTGCGAACCACGTGATGCACATGGTGCATCACGACCGTCCCCATAAGACAATGTGATGGACATGGTACAACATGTTATCCTCTTATGTTGAGAATTGCACTTTTTTTCGACAGCCCTTTTCCAGGACTACATTATTAAGTACAGAAAACTACTAACCAGATTGGCCGGACCGGAGCTCAAAAATTACACCCATGCAAAGGTGTGCTCGGTCCGCAATGTGTTAAAGGCAGCACTCACCGAAATTCTCATCTCTGAATTGAGTCGCTCATCATGTAACCGGCCGCTGGACAATAGCAACAGTAAGCGGTACACCGTGAATCGCTGCCTAATGCGAAGATACTGCCGTGGACACATCTGCCGCTCTGGACAAAAGGGTTCCGTCGCTCCAGCTAACGCCGTTGACAGGGTGTGCGCATGAGGTTTAGCGGAGGCTGGTTTATGGAATTCGTAGCATTTGCAGGGTTTCGTGGCGGGACCCATCACGGAACACTCGTCCGCGCTATGGACGCACGTGAAGTGCGTTTTCCGCGTGTTTCACGCTACCTCATCGTTGTCGATGAGTTCATCGTCCCTAAAAACCCCCTGGCACTATTCCACTTTCACGGACCCAAAATCTTCAGGAAAAAATTTTGGCTGAAACTTTGCATAGGGGGGTTATTTGAGGTGCCGTATATATGAATATCGTATCCATTTTGTACCGTAATCCCATTTTTGTAGGGTTACGGTAGGTGCACTGTAGATACGGTATCGCACAGAATCCTCTCAAATTTTGCATAGAGGGGTTGTTCTAGGCGCTGAACACGATTATCAACATTATTTTGCGCAAAACTTTCATTTTCTACCCAAAGTCGGCATTTTCTCCCAATTTACCACCGGTGTGCCCACCGTATCCCCACGAAAATGGGATTACGGTACAAAACGGATACGATATTCGTGTTCAGCACCTCAAATAATCCCGCTGTGCAAAATTTCAGAAGATTCTGTGACATGTCGTATCTACAGCACACCTACCGTAACCCTACAAAAATGAGGATACAGTACAAAATGGATACGATATTCGTGTTCAGCACCTCAAATAACCCCCCTATGCGAAGTTTCAGCCAACATTTTTTCCTGAAGATTTTGGGTCCGTGAAAGTGGAATAGTGCCCTATAGTGAAATCCGAGAGAGCAAAATTATCGTGGGTGTTGCCTTCAATTAAAAATAATGCAAAGATTGGCCTTTATAGTAGCACTCCTCGACCTCATGTTCTACATACTGCATGACTTTGCTGTTAGCTCCGAATGTTTTTATGCTGTTTCCCTCAGAATAAACAGCTACAACGTACTTAGAAGCACAAGCCGCCGTGACAAGATTTCGCGCTCCAATCGAAGTCCACAGTAATCGAGAATGCGACCTTTAATGTTGCTGGCCGCTTGGAGCTATTATTTTTCCAACGCTGAGTTGTTGCACTTCTTCCTCGGCTTCCAGCAAGTTTTTGCATTTGTTCTGAACAATGTCGAGCGACGAGAGCGACGGCGATTACCAGGAGCAGCGAGAGGAGCCCGAAGAAGAGGAGGAGGTATTATTCTGGTCGGAATATCCCTTAGCAACTTCTGACAACTTTTATGGTTATCGTTCTGCAACTCGTGTTCTGCAACAAAATCGGTTTCAGGCGAATAGTGGGTCAGGGTCTGGTGGTGGGTCTGATAGCGAAGAAGAAACTTCGAAGAAGAAAAGTAGAAAGAGAAAGGTACTCGGTATTTTTTGACCTACTCGTGGTGGTGCGGCCTACGTTCGTCGTTTTATTTTTCCACCTTTATATGTTTTGTTTCACATTTTCTCCCAATGAATATCTGTGAATGAGTCATGTTACTTTGAGATTAACTCTGAAAGCGAAGAAGAAGAGGAGTCTGCTGACGAAAACGACAGTGAAAATGATAACGACTCAGATGGTTCTCACAAGAAGACGAAAAAATCGAAAAAGAAAAGGGTACGCGGGTTCCATGTGTGTCTATTCGTTCTTTTTTTCTTCTCTTTGATGGAATTCAGTTAGTTAATTTCTAGCTTTATTTCATCCGTTTGGAGAGGGTTCCAATTGTTTCTGTATGGAGGTTTTTCTAAAGAAATGAATTGGGATGGTTATTAGCAGCCACGTCATTAGTTGTACCGCTTAATTCCTGGCAGAGGAATGGTCCTCTTTGGAACCAAGCTCAATGTGACACGTAGGCGAGAGCTTGATATTTGTTTTAGATGGAAATAGCGTTTATAAAGGCTTTTGAAATGTCATCTGTTTGTCTGAGGTTCGACTTTTGTGATACGACGACTCAGCACTTTCGTGAGGACAAGGTTATTAAAGTACAAGGTTTGACAAAGACGGCACTGAGCTATCGGACAAAACAAATTTCAATCCATATTCAAATTTGTCGACTTCACCTGTTCGGAACATACAAAATTAAGTGCAAAGGTTATTGCAAGTTGATTCGTTTCATGTTGACTCCCGCAAATAGAAAATTCAGTCCGGTTAGCTGATGGTCTTACCGTAATTTTCCGAAGTAAAATGAAATGTAGCTCGCGCGTAACCGTATTAAGGACAAGCTTTTAGTTCATCAGGGTCTATCGAACGTCGAACCACCTATTTTGAGTTCATAGAGGGTAGTTTGGACCTATTAGACATAGAAGTTACAGTAATACTGCCTGTTCACCAGACTGGACTTTTCATCTTCATCTTCATCTTGTATGACTTTCTCTGCAGAAGAGACAAATGTGGAATGGAGCCATTTTAATGGTTGACGAGAAATCTGTTTGTTGCTGATGTGGAAATTCGTGCTCTTTTTTTTTGAGAATGGTTTCTGATCTCAAAGTGTTTGTAGAGTGTAGCAAATGTTTTGGAGTTTTTCTTTGCACATTTCAATCCGCGTTTTCCTCTGCGTTTCCTCTTCATGTTCTGCCATTGTCATTCTTTACAGAAAGATCGAAGACCGCGTGGTTCGGATTTCATCTTGCAAGATGTGGACGTTGACGATGAGGAACAGGATGAAGACGAGTGGGATGATGAGGAAGACCGTGCTCTTGAACCTAACGAGAAGGAGGAGGTTTGCAGCCTTTGTTCCCATTCCAGCTGCTACTTACTCATTGATTTCATTTAGGCTGAAAAATATATGAAGCAGCTGGACGCCGAGAGAAGGCGAAACGAGCGGAACAAATTCGCGTAATTTTCTTTTCTATGGTTCCAGTTTGACATTCATTCTAGTCCGGTTGGCTAAGGTTCTTGCTGTTGATTTCATCTTAAACTTTAGCAACATGAACGAAGATGAAATTGGTCGATATTTCGAGAACAAGTACAAAACGCAGCCTATAAGGGACCTTGTTGACGACGACTCTGCTATTGGTTCGTTGTTTCTCATTTGTAGCAGATCACCTGTCTTATATCTGTAGAAAAGTCATCTCCAAAAGTTGGACCGAAATCATTTTTGAATATGACCACTACTAAATACTTATGTGATACATGTGTACTTTAAAAATAAGTTGTGTTTAATGACCTGTTCAGTTTAAGGTGAAACAAATGACTAAGCGGGATAATCGATATGTGCAGTTTAGCTACTAATGTACCTGTTTGTCTGCTTATAAAATTACCTTCTTTGAAATACAGCTTTTGAAATAAGTTTTGTTTGCATGTGTCACCCCTGCTTCCTCCAGTACTTTTCACTAATTTATTGGGAATTTATGTAGGAACGCGCACTCTTCCGAGCGTACAAAGTTCATTAACATTTGGCAAAAATTAGAGTGCCCACACTGGACCTTTCACTTCAGTTCTTTCTTGCTTTTTACAGGATAATATTGATTCCTGCCTTCTAATGGAAAAATTGTTATCTGAGCACATTCTCGGTTGAAACCGCCCTTCTTCAGATGATATTTCACAGCACGGGCTTCTTCCCTCTACCAAGGATCCGAACTTATGGATCGTTAAATGTAGGATGGGAGAAGAAAAACTCGTTGCACTGCAGCTAATGCGAAAGTTCTTGGCGTTTGAGAACACAAACGAGGTATTTCATTCAACTCTTGCGCTATTCCAATAATTGCATGGTTGTTGTTTATGAATCTTTATATTTTCGCTTGGTTTCACAAAGAAGTGTAATTTTAGCCATTGCAAATAAAATCCATCGTGGTGAAAGAAGGGCTGAAAGGTATTATCTACATTGAAGCCTTCAAACAGTCCCATGTGGCCAACGCCATTAATGGCGTGTCAGCATTGAACCAGTTCAATGTGACGGTATGAGATTAAGTTTGATTCTGTTTTTTTTTTCAGTTTTCATCCACTATTTTTTTTAGATGGTACCCATCAAAGAGATGGTTGATACTCTCAGAGTCGTTAAAGACATTCCACAGTTGAAAGTCAACTCTTATGTTCGACTTAAACGAACGATGTACAAAGATGATCTTGCCCAGGTTTGTTTTTTCATGACTTCTTTCATTGCGAAGTATTTGTAGGATAACCACACTATTATTACAGGTTGATTGGGTGGACGTTGCTCAGAGTAAAGTCAACCTTCGCATAGTTCCACGTATCGATTATACCCGTATGCGAGGTGCATTGAGAACGGTACTCAACTCTTTGTTTTCATTTTTCAAAGAATTCCATTTCTTACCTCCTACGTTTTGTTTTAAGGAGGCGGATCGCAACCACAAAGTAAAACGTCGTCCAATGCCACGGCTTTTCGATCTGGACCGAATCAAGTATGTTGTTCTGCAACCTTGCAAAATCAGTATCGAATTATATCGAGTGCACATAATTAAGTATGTTTGAAGGGAAATTGGTGGAGAGGTCACAAACGACGGAGACTTCGTGATTTTTGAAGGAAACAGCTATCGACGGGGTTTTCTTTACAAATCGTTCCCGATGAGTGCTATCGTAAGTTTGTTTCGTTGGATAAAGACTGTCTTTCCTTTTTTCGTAATATCGTATTTTTTTAAGATTGCTGAAGGCGTCAAGCCAACTTTAGCGGAGTTAGAACGTTTTCAAGACACCAGTGAAGATCTGAAGAAAGAACGTGGGTATCATTCATTTCCCATCGTCTAATAAGAGTTACCTTGGTTGCGTGTATTGTTACATGCATATACTGTACATCTTCCATATTTTTCTCCTTTTCCAGTGGAATCTACGACCATCAAGGATAACACTCACTTTTTCGCCCCTGGCGACAATGTCGAAGTAACGGAGGGCGAGTTAGTGAATCTCCGGGGTAAAGTTGTCAGTGTGGACGGACCGAAAGTCGTAATGATGCCAGATCATGAGGAGTTGAAGGTTTGGGTCTTTGTATCTGCTCAATTTTATTTGCTTGATGTTTTTTAAAGCATTGCAATGGAAGTCCACTCGTCTATTTTTAGGAACCATTAACTCTAAACGTGACCGAATTACGGAAATATTTCCGTCCCGGTGACCACGTGAAAATGATATCTGGTCGCTATGAAGGAGACACTGGACTCATCGTGCGAGTCGAACACAATCTTGTTGTCGTACTCAGTGACTTGAGCATGGATGAAGTCAGAAATCATTCCTGGGGTTGCATGGTTGCTTATTAGGATTCCGCTAATATGTTTTATGTAGATGAAAGCTCGTCCACGCGACGTCCAGCTCTGTGCCGATATTACCACCGGAGTGGATTCTTTGGGTCAATTCCAGTTCCATGATCTTGTTCAGCTAGACCAACAAAATGTTGGTGTAATAGTTCGCTTGGAAAAGGAGACAATGGAAGTTCTCAATCAGCATGGCAAGGTAAATGAGTGGAGTTTTTGGTCTGGTTTACTTATGCTGTGGGCATTATTTTCTGCCATGTATACTTTTCATCGTTTAAAAATTTTCAAGGCCTTTTTTTATTCCTGGGAACTTGATGCGACTACTTGCCCACATCTTGCTTGTTGTAGACCATCCGCGTGAAACCACAAGCAATACAAGGTAAAAAGGACACTCGCCATTCACAAGCTCTGGATAGCCAACAAAACCCTATCCAGTGCAAGGACATGGTGAAAATCGTGGACGGACCTTTTGCTGTAAGTTTCGCTCTTTTCACATCCGCTATCTTAAGAAAATCTTAATTAAGCTCTGTTTAAGGCAAAAAAGAATGAAGAAGAGAAGCAAGGAGAAATTAAGCACGTTTATCGTTCATGGGTATTCGTATATTCGCGCAAACATGTGGAAAATAGTGGAATGCTAGTCTGCAAAGCACGGCATCTTCTGCTAATTGGAGCTCGTTCTGGCGCAACTAGAAGTATGGTTTTATCCTTTGCCAATTGGTTCTTTGTGTAGTTGTTCATTTCTAGGTGAAATGCCTACAATGAACCGCCTTGGAATGTCAAGTCCGAATCCTTTCCAATCACCGAAGCATAACGGAAGTGCTACTCCTGCTCACTCAAGCTCACAAAGTGTCAGCGGATATAGTGTAGGAGGAAAAACACCAAATCACGTTGGTATGTGTTCACGTGTTTCTTCTGGATTGTATTCTTTCCATTTTGAAATCCAGATTTACGTTGATCTAGTCAAAAGTAATGATAACCACGGAATCAGCCTTGAGAGCAGCAGCAACAGTAAAAAATTGCTTCAACATTAACCTCAATGACGACCGCGCTCTTTCTTGCATTCCGTTGTTCTCGCATGTTTTCCCTTTCTTCTGTCAGCGATTCCGCTGAATGTTCTCGTATTCATTTTCATAGTCTGTACACTTTTTGCATGCCGATATAGTTGTTTTTCGACAAATATCTAGGAAAATCAGTGAGAATGTCTGGACTTGAGGGTGGATTAAACAATAGTGCAGGAAAGGCGAGATTCATAGGTGAACAGCGCATTTGTGAGCGGATTAAAACCAATGGTCGGAAAATGATTCCTACATGAGCAGAAATCACCTCATTTGTGCGAGCATGTATTAGTCAGTGTAGCTTGTGGAGCAGAACGGGGTCTTGCACCCATGTGCTAAATGTTCTGCGCTTTTATTTTTTACTTTTTTACTTGGTTCGCAATTTTGTCAGAGCACGTATGTTCTCTGGCTTAATTGCTTACCTCATTGAACACACTGCGTGGAAGTATCGTTGCTCTTCCAAGCAGTTTTACTCTGTTTTGGGGATATTAGGCTTCACTTCCAAGTCCTGCTAATTCTTCATCTTATAATTTGCCGGAATAACGCTTTTAGCTGGCTTTGGTGGACCTGGTATGGGTGGCGGTGGAGCCAACAAGGTCCGAAGAGACAATTCTATCATTGGGAAGAGTGTGCGCATTACACAGGGGCCGCTAAAGGTAACATATTTGATCTTGCCTATGATCACATCCATCGTATTCTGTACTTTCAGGGTTATTTCGGCATTGTCAAGGATGCGACGGAACAGACAGTTCGAGTGGAGCTACACACCCAATGCAAAGTGAGTAGTCTGAAGCATTCCGCTCATCGTTCCCTCCTCTCCATGCTCCCATGCTGTTAAAAAATGCACAATTCCAGACGATTTCTGTGGATAGATCTCGGATAGCTTGCGTTGGAGATGGCACACCTGGAGGATCGATCTCGAATATGGCCCAGTACGCCAAGACACCATTCCAAGGAGACGACGGGCGAACACCTATGTATGCAGGAAGCAAGACGCCAATGTATGGCGCGGGAGCAAAGACGCCGATGTACAGCATGGACGAAGGTAAGCTTTCCTTCAGTGAATATTCCCAGTTAGCTGATTTATGTGGACCTAACCATGTAAACACGTTGACAAATATGGTTCACATCAGGTGGCAGAACACCGTTCGGCTCACATACTCCTGCATACGACAGCTCAAGAACTCCCGCATACGATAGCGGTCGTACACCTGCCTACGACGGAGGACGGACTCCTGCTTACGATGGAGGGCGCACTCCTGCTTATGATGGCGGACGCACACCTATGTACGATAGCGGTAGGACGCCGGCGTATGATTCTGGCAGGACCCCAGCGTACGATGGTGGACGAACGCCGTCGTATGAAAGCGGCAGAACTCCTGCCTACGATAGCGGACGAACGCCTGCTTACGATGGAGGACGGACGCCTTCATACGAGGAACCAGCCGCTGCGTCTGCTGCACGTAGAGACAGCAGTGACGACGAGGTATGGTATTTCGACATCCTTTGCTAGTCCACTGTGAATCTTCCTGTTTTTTTTTCTTCAAAAGTGTTATCCATGTTAGGATCACGAGCCACAGTACGAAGCTCCTGCATCACCTTCATACAGTGTGCCCACACCTGGCGCAAACCTCAACCCTCAAACCCCTGGTTTCGCTCCGGAAACTCCTATGGGTAATTGTTCCTCGGATTTTCCCATTTTTTTTGTAGAATTAGCGAGATTTAGGCAATTACAATCCGATGACTCCTGGTGGAATGTACGATTACTCTGCCCCATCGCCCTATGTGCGCAACAGTTACGAGTCATACGGAGGAGGACAAAAGATCCGTAAGTAATTTTCTTCGGCGCTATTCTGCTAGTTGTACAGTGTGGATCTGCAAAAGAATGAATTTTTCAGCTGCGCACTTCCTCGAAGGTGGTGAGTGGGTTATGGAGGATCTCTTTGTGACCATCAAGAGTAATCACGATGAAGATCGCTTCCAAGACCGTGAAGCCATCGTTACCAGCGTTCAGGTTTGAACCTCATTTTTGAAGGCATAAGGCCTGAACAGAGATTCAAATAATTATTATTTCTAGGACGGACGATGTCAAGTTTATATACCTGACTTGAAATGTTCTGCTACCGCAGACTTCGATCAGATCGAACCTCTTAAGCCACAGGAGGGTGACTGGGTACGTTTATTGCTCAATATGTTTGCTTAGTTGGAATTGCAGTGCCTATCCAAAATCTTGTTGCAGACTCGTGTGATCTACGGAGACGAAATGGGTGTTATGGGACAACTTATCTCTGTGGATGAAGCTGACTGTGTGATCAAAGTTGGAGCAGACGACATGCGGTTGAGTCCACTCGAGTTCTGTTGTAAATTCAGTAAGCGGTGAATGGTGACTAAATGAGGATAGTCTGTCGGGTGTTGGTTCGTTTTGTAATCCCTAGAAGTTTTTCATGTAAAATAACTGAAGAAAAAAAAGATCGTGCTTCTACTATATGTCAGAAAAAACCAATTGTGTATTTATTGTATGCTATTTAATTGTAGTTTTGAACATAAATAGTTAATAATCTAGCTGTATTTGGAAGAACTTGTGATGTTGACTTGTTGCATTGTTGATAATTTTCAAAATCATCACATGTTGTTAACGGAGATGCATAAAACTTTCATTTTATGCGGAACAAATTGTTCAGAAGATTTTGCTCTTCATTTTTGATGCAATCCTAGCAACGTTCGCGAATTGTTGGATTTCCTCTTTCCAGCCAGTGAGGTAGTCGTCGACCATATAAGGCAAGCCATTATCTGCACAAAACTGCTTGACTATTGGCATCACCTAAAGAAAGCTTGGACTTCTCTATTAGATTTTTTTTGAAATTTTCTTACCTTGCTGAGGTTATGTCGTGGCATCGTAGGGAAAAGGTGGTGCTCTATCTGGAAGCGTATTGGTTCAAGCTCGGGTAGCTAAAGAAAATGTGAGTAGATCTAACTTGATAGTTGAGGCCACCCCATAGCCAGTCGATTAGGATGCCAGGTCGCATGTTGCGTGTGGTGTACAGCTGAAGACATGCGTAGTTTGACATGATCCTGGATGTGTCTGAAAAGCGAGAACTAAACGCATTATTGGATCATCTCTGCAATCTCCTTATAGGAGAAGCTTTAATATTGCAGGCTTTGTATAATTTATTATGCTCTCACTGTATTCTTTCATTGCTCATTTAAGAAATACAGTTTACAGGGTAGTTTGTTGGCTGTTAAAGAATGCGATGAAAGATGTTTATCCGCTGGGTGGGG